>JBCAUA010223580.1:5245-20750 GCA_038406235.1 Peronia verruculata | reverse complement strand
AATAGACAATGTAAATATCGTGTAAGCTAAACTTAGATTTTGAACCACAGGAATGTGTCGATACAGATTGATATTATTGACAAAATCTTTCCATTTTTTCATGTTTGCAAGAACTTTCTTAATTTTCGTTCTCATCCAAAAAGACTGCAAGAACCCAAATAATTAATGTCACTCTTACCAGTCATCACATGTCACCACAGTCATCATCTGTATCCAAGCAAGGGTAGATTTTTACACTAAAAACTCAGTCATAGATGTCAGCATTCTAAGTTGATCAGAACTGATAATGAATAAAAGAGAGTAATTTTGAAGTGCATGACATATCTGTCGGGCTTTCTGGAACTTTTTTTGCTTTGTTTCTGTCTTGTATTTAAAGATTATAAAGAGTCAAATTATTTTTTTTTTTTTAAAGGTTGAAGAAAAGAGAGAAAAGTGGCATTATAAAAAAGTAAACAAGTTTGTCTGAGAGAATTTCAGCTATGCCTTTTTTAACAATTATTTTCTGTGTATTTCATTCAGAGTACGGTGGCCTATGTACCTCAGCAAGCCTGGATTCAGAATGCCACTGTGAAGGACAACATTCTGTTTGGGAAACCCTTCAACAAGAGGAAGTACAAGAAAGTGCTATATGCCTGTGCACTGGAAAGAGATTTGGAAATTCTTTCAGCTGGAGATATGACAGAAATTGGAGAGAAGGTATTTACCAAATATCAAGCAACTGGGTGAAAATAAGCTTGATGTGAAAGATTTCTTATTTAAGATTATTAATATTAGGGGAGTGGGAAATATGTGTCCTCAACTCTAATGAAAAAAGCAACCTAGCTACAACACTTCTTGGCCCAGACCTTCATGTGCAGTTTTCACTCTAGTGGTTAGATAACATTTAACTCATGGTTGCATAACAAATTCTAATGACTGAAAGTATATTTCCTTTAGATGAACTCATCCACTTTTTTGGTTGATTCAGAAAGTTAATCTTCTTGTTCAGCAGCACAGATCTATACAGTAAACTGTCAAAGCAAAATTCCTGCGGCTGTCATGTTTTAGATGGATGATCTTGCTCAATACTTGTTCATAGCACTGCACATCTCAGATGTACAAAATATGTTGATGTAAGAGGATCTATCATGTTTCAGTATTGATGTTGCTGAGGTAGTCCACTGATAAGGATTGCTTTTGTAACTGTCTTACATTTTTTCACACAATATTATGTCCCACCATCAGATCCAATGAACTAGATATCAAAGTGGACTTAGTTAAGAAAACTGGATTTTACTGATCATTAGTAACACTGGAATTAACTCTGAAGGCAAAAATGTTGGTGCAGAGGAATTGATGCTTTATCTTTTTTTTTTTCGTTGACACCAGTTAAGGTGATCAGAACTGATAATGAATAAAAGAGAATAATTTTGTAATACCTGACGTATCCATCGAGCTTTCTGGAACTTTTTTTTTTTTTTTGTCTTGTATTTGAACATTGTAAAGAGGCAAATTAATTTTTTTTAAATATTGAACAAAAAAATGACATTAGGCACAATTTTACCAGGTCACATGATTCATGTATTTTGACGTCTCTGAGTATAACATCATTTTTCTACACTAATGGCATAAGACATTTTCAGCTCTTTTGAAATATTGACAGGAACTATTCCTGGCACAAGAGTTACTTGATGAGTTTTATTATGGTTATATTGCTATAATTCATTATACTTCTATGAGTATCAGGGCATTTCTTTTTCAATGACATCACCTGGTAGATTTCTTGCTCACAAATGCCTTAAGAAATAAGTTAAATTTTGGCATAAGTCTGACATGCCACTGTTGTTGAGCAGGCTCCCACTGTATTAGTGCTATGCTTGCTTCTTCGCTGTCCACAGGGTATCAATCTGAGCGGTGGTCAGAAGCAGCGTGTCAGTCTGGCCCGAGCTGTGTACAGTGATGCTGACATCTACTTATTTGATGATCCACTGTCTGCCGTTGACACACATGTGGGAAAACACATTTTCAACCATGTCATTGGCGAAAAAGGTGTACTCAAGGGCAAGGTAAGTGACTATTTGATTTGAATCAGTATCAAAGGAGGCATCCTTAAAAAATTGGATTTTTCTTATCTGCAGTCACTTTAGCCATGAACATTAACACTGAGGTATTTTAAGATTAGCTACATGACCAAGGAAACTCATTCATGTTTGCCTTTGTTTACATGATGCAGATATGTCTGAATGGCCATCATTTGTCAAAAGCTGGCTGTCATGCACAGAGCATGTATCCACAAATTGGCATATGAGTGCAAAATTCCTCAGATGTGTGAGTGATCTTGAAATACCTCATTATCAATGTCTCAACACAGTTAAGTTTTAGCCAAATAAATGTTGTTCACCAAACTCAAGTACATTAAGTTACCGTGTATGTGACACAAAAAAAACCTATGTGTAAAACTTTTACATGAGACTCATTAAATCTGATTGTCCAACAAATGATTTCTGTTGCAAGCAGATCTGACTGATGGACATTTCACAGTAAAATTTGTGTGGAAAAGTTGTGGTTTGATGCACGGTATAATTACATTAAAAACACACAATCATATATATATATAGCATTGATTCTCAGAAACCTAGTGGTGTTCACCATGTCAATTGGAAAGTAATGCTCAGTTGAAACTTCACTTTAACTGACTGTACATTCCTGATTTCTGCTTTCCCTGCAAAAGTGATATTGAAGATCCATTTTTTGTTCCTGTATTGTCTTGTAAGTTAGGTATTATCCCTTGGACAACATCCAAGTGTAGGCAGACTTGAGCTTCCTCAGAGAGAATCAGAGTTGAGCTCAATGTACAGAAACTTGTGGCAATTCATCAATTTGCCCTTATGTTTGTATGATGTAATGACTGATCTTTACATCCTTTAATGTCCTATTACTACATATCTTTTGATATTTGTTTTGTTTTGTTTTTTTGCTTTTGTTTTTCTTTTTCCTTAGTGCTGCTCATCGATATTATCATGTTTCATTTTATCAACTGTGAATAAAATTTCTTCTCAGGGATGAATAAAGTTTGTCTCATCTTGTCCTATCCTATCCTAGCATGCCCTGTCCTATCCTGTCTGATCTCATCTATCTGTTTTTCTCTTGTCGTAACCTGTTAACCTCTATAGACCCGGGTATTGGTGACCCATGGAGCTCACTGGCTGCCCATGGTGGATTCCATCATTGTGCTAGATGGTGGAGAGATCAGTGAGTCTGGGAGCTATGAAGATCTCATGTCACACAATGGACCGTTTGCTGAGTTCATCCGAACCTACCTGCTGCAGTCGGAGGAGGATTTGGACACAGACCCTGAGAGTAAGTTTACGTTTGTTTGTTTGTTTAGTTCTTTTTTTTTTTTTTGGTCTCACTTTCTTTTTTGTTTGAAAATATGTCTACATTATTTTCTCATTTGTTTTTCACTATTTCTGTTTGTTATTTGCTTGTTGTTTTTTTTCAGTATTTCTCTTTGGTATTTGCTTGTTTTTTATCTTTATTTGTTCGTTCTAGGTGGACCAGGAATTTTATTAAATCAGTAATATCTTTTTTGCAAAGATCATAGTGTGATCTCCAAAAAAAGAAATAAGAAATCATCAGTATTACATCATCAGCTGTTATCTTAGCCAATCTTTCCAGCTACATCAAAGTTGTTTTGGTAAGGAGGCAAGTTATTATGTCATGGTCAATACAGATAAAGCCTGGATGATATGAGTTTGTATGTATGTAATCCACCCCTTTGTCACATTTATGGAGACTGACATTGTTACTCTGTATCCTCTTGTTTTTGATCAGTCAAAGAAACCAGGTCTCGTATGTGGACGGATGTGGAAAGTGCTTCAGATGCAGGGCTATCAGGTGATGAGCTGACAGCCCCGCCAAAACGCCAGCCTCTTGGGTATGATGAAGTTTTTCATTATTGGCAGTAAATGGTTGGCTACAAATGATCCTTTACCTCAAATATATTTGAAGACATCTCTGAGCTATGTGGACAGCCTTACTCTATTTCTTTGCCCTTATCATCTCATGTCATTACAAAAAAATAAATTTCCATGAAAAGATGGAAGTGTTTTTAGTATTTCAGTACTTATATCATTCTTTCAGTTTTTTTATAAAGAGAAATGTTTGCAATGATAAATGGAATTTGAAGTATGAATTATTGCATTTTGCTAAGGCATACATACATTGTGACAACTTAATGAAGCGTACTGCTTTGTCATGAGTAGCACCAGAAAAAAGTAAACTTAAGAACCACGGTTGCTACACCCTCATGGACTAGTGTTTGGTTTGAGGTTAACTTTATTGATTCAGTCGTTCAGTTGCGGATTTGTTCATTATTTATTGAAATTGAAAATTATTGCACAGCAAATTTTTGCTGTCAGTGGCAGTCTTGCCAGGAAAGGGTTGTTATACCCAAAGATTGTTGGCATTTTGTATAGCTCTATGGCTTTATTCTCTCCTTCCTCTGTTTGTGTTTTTGCATGGTCAATGAATGTTGATTTCAGTGATCTGTTCCTGCAATACCCAGACAATAAAAATAGAAGATCATTAATACTGGTTGTCACCAACCAAGTAATAAAGAGCAAAAATGAATATGACAGACACTCAGAGAAGCTCATATATATATTTATACATTACTTTGTGCACTGAGAGACATAACACCAGGACTATTGTTGTCCTGTTAAATGAGGGTTTATTTCCATATGTCACAGGATCTGAGGCTGCCAGGTTGAAGACAATTGTTGCAGGTTTCAAGTATCTATCTCTTTCTTTCTCTTGTTTTTCCATATCTCTGTGATATGTTGTCTCTCAGGTCATATAAAAGCTCATGGTCATGTCTGTTGCTATTTCATTGCATTTGTATTATAATGTGGACACTGTTCTACGTTTTTTGCTTTCAAAACAATCTCTAGGTGTCTTCCCGAAGTCTTAGCATTCTTCTAGAATCCATATGTAAAGACATTTGCTCTCATCCATCAGGTGTAATAGTCTAGCTTTTCTTTTGAAACTAATGATAATAAATTATCTTTGCTTTAAGATAAGCACATATCAGATAAATGTATCATTTAAAAATAGATAATTCCATATTTACTTCTCAACTTCAGTACGTACACCTGAACAAATTTATTTTAGTCATTTAATTTTCAGTATAAATTGATTACATTCATCCAATAATATGAGATAACAGGAAAAAAGCTAGGAAACGGAGCTCCCTTTTCAAGCCAAGTTCAATATCAGCGATTGAGAGTAGCACAGAGGAAGTTGTGTCACCACCAACACTGCCACCTAAGCTGGCTTATGAGAATCCAAATGACCATACCAACATTACAGACAGCTATGAGCATCCAGGTTCCTCAAGCTTTGGCTTCTTTGTACCTCAACATGAGGCTGGGGATGGGGAATTTGAGGATGGGTCCACCACAGATGACACTGGTCACTTCACAACTCTTACTGTAGAGGCCATGGTCCATGACATCACTCATCAGACAGATACTGATATGCCTGGAGATGCTGTTGGAGCCTTATCATCATCATCACCACAATTATCAATCTCTTCAAAATTGCAAGCAGTTGAAATTCCAGGCGAATCACAAGCACAAACACTGTCTGTGAGGAAAACTAAAGATTCAAGCTCTGGCAACATTAGTGCTGAGAAAGGAAGTAAAGTCATCACCAAAACAATGTCTAATGAAGCTGAAACTACCTCTGTCCATGGGATACAAGATGGTAAGGAAAAACAAGCAACTGCTGAAAAGACAGACCCCTTGGAAGTCAAGGATCCAGCTTTGCCCAAACATACCACAACAACAGAAGTCAGAGGGGTGGATATCAAAACCTTGATGGGGGACAACTTTGGGAGTAATCAGATTACAGTTCCTGAATCCCAAATGAGCAGTAGCAACACAGGAATAGCAGAAACCACAGAGTTACCTAGATGTGAAACAGAAAGTTCCACAACTAATGCATCAAGTGCTGATCCACTGTCTGCCGCAAGAGAGCCAGTTGTTCCTGAGATTAAAGGAGCTCAGTTACACACCAGGTCTGCCACTGAAACTGGAGATTCAGTCACTCAGGATGGGGGAGATATTAGTGAAGGGGTTACAGTTGGTGAGAACTTTGAATCAAAACGTAATGATGATCATTGTGAAGATGATGACACAAAATCAACATCAGATGGTTTTCTGACACCGATGTCAGATTCAGCTTCACAGAAAACATCTACTGCAGGCAAAGTTGAGAGTTCCACCCCTTCTTCTGATGGTCTTCTGTCAGCAGTATCATCCACGCCATCCTCCCAAAACTCTTATGCATCAGCTCGAGGCTTTTCTCCACATCGTCAGCTGAAAAAGCCTGAGCCAGAAGCAAACAAGTTGTTATCATCATCATCTTCTGGAGGGAAATGTTCTCAACCAGCAGTACATCGTATCCCCAGGCCCAAAGATCTGCCTTTTAAATCACAAAAGCAATCTAACTCAAAAACTTCCTCATCACTGCCCGATCCGGTGTCCAGCTCTCAAAGTAAGACACAGCAGCAGCCTGGTTCCGCAGTTTCCTCTGGCACAGTCCCTAGCACAGAACACCCATCCTTTTCCTCATCTGAACAGAAAATTTCCACATCTGCACCTGACAGGCCAACATCGCCCCCTCCATTGAAATTTTCTCCACACAAGTTATTGGCTTCAGTTCCATCCATTATGGGCAGTAGCTCATCAGTCTCCCCTGCCTCCACTGTGTCCTCTCCATCCTCCCATGTCACCCCCTCTCCCCAGTCCTCCATCTCCAAGGAATCACCTCAACATGCTGTGATTGAGGCCTCTTCAGAACCACAAAGCAAGTCCCTCAAACAGCAACTCACCTGTAACATTTCACAAAGAAAAAATGTGCCAAAGGAAGGCTCTTCTTGTACACAAGAAAAAGTGCAGCAGGAAACATCATCAGATACTTTACAAGAGAAAGGGACCTTAAAGCCTAGCACTGTAGCACAGAGTGATCAACAACAACATGGCATTTCATCTCAGAAAACTCAGGTTTATGCTGGTATTTTACCACAGAGAGATCAGTATTACACAGCACAGGAGGACCATTCCTATGCTGATCTTTCACTGAAGGGAAAGGGCTCACCCTCTGCTCAACAGGAGAATAGAAGTAAACATGTCACTGGGATGGATTTTGAACCTCAGGATCAACCATTAGGAGCTTGTGAGGCACAAGTGATTCCAAGACAGGACATAGATGAAATGATAAAACACATATCCAGTGCTGATGATGGTCTAGAGCACATTCATACTATAAAGACAGATCAGGTAGATTTGGGAGATATGTCATATGATGCAGGAACTGAAATCCCTCCACTCACATTTAGAAAAGATACCACAAGTACTATCAGATCCAGTGATACCTTGCCTTTTGAAACATCCACTGGTACTCAGAAAGACAGCACGAGTGTCACAAAACCACAAACCTCAAGGGTCAGTTTTGCTGAACAAGATAGTAATACGGATACAAGTCCTTCCAAATCCACCCGCTCGTTAGTATGATTATCTTTTACTTTTTTCATCTGCCTAATATCGTTGAGGTGCTTCTTGTTTGAATTTAATGACTACAGCTAACTTTGACGAATTGGTTTTTTTCTTAACATCTGTATCTAGAAGTAAGTATGGACTTTTTCAGATTCATCCATCACTGTTGGGTATATTTTATGCTTGGACTTGTGATCAAGAGCAATATCTCTTCACATTTCAGATTTGTTCATTTGGGTTTGTTTTGGTTATATCCCTTCGAGGGGCCTCAGGTGTTTATGCCATAATTGGAATTTTGTACATACTTGCGCACTAGATTTATGATACATTTTTAACTTGAGCTTTCACACTTAAGAGATCATCAATGATGTGACTTAATGCCTTGCAATCATTAGCACTTGCCCTGCCTTGAGACACCTTGGAGCCTTCACCCCAGCCTTAATGCGGATCAGCATTTCTATCCACCCAATATATATTCCCCCTCCCCAACACCCCCCTTCCACATCCTCCAAGATCCATGTATATTTTGTTTACTCACTCTTTAAGTAGAGCTGACACTCTGGACACTGTAAGAGTCTAGACATTTCTCCTTTACTTCCATCTCATGATTGTTCAAAGCCAGACCATCCTGCTTGTCAATTGAAGGAGCAGTACAGTATTTTGGCTCAGGAGAAGAAGGTCAGCACATGCAAATTACAGTGCTTGTGACAAGTTCTATGTATAGCCAGGGGAGATGTGACCAGAACCACTGTCATTATCAGATGATTTAGACATCTAGCAAGGATGCAACCATACCAGTGGAGATAACATATCTTCAATATGAGACAGCCTGACTTCATGGCAAGGGGAAAATCCAGAAAAACCAGAATTGACCGTGTGACAGACACATAAACACCAGGGTATTTCTCTTCTCTACCCACTTCTCTGGCCAGTGGCCAGAAACCGCCAACTTTTCCTTGCGTAATGTTCACCAAAGCACAGTATAGAAAGATAGAAAATGAGGATGAGCAATCATAACATGCAAGAAAAGAAAGATAGTCACATCACATGTGACAGCAAAGGCGGGGGAAATTTTAAAAGATGAAGAAACCAACCTCCATCCTGTTCTGATGGATGCCTTACCACAGTGGACTTTTCTCAACCCTCTAGGGCTCAGGCCTGCTGTTGAAGGAGTATGATACTATAAACCTTGAGCACTATTTCGTATTGGTGACCAACAATGGAACTTAGGTTGACTCAGTGTTGGTTCAGAGTCTAAAATCTGTTCAGTCTTGCAAGAAGAGGGTTAAAGTTATTCATCCAGAACATATCCTTTGAACCCTGTAAGTATCAGTAGACATCTCTGGATTCAAGGCCAGTTGAATGAAATGTGTTCTTTAGAGAAAAAAAAAAAAAAGGGTGACCCGACACTTCCCCACGTCTTCTTCCCTTCCCCAGCCGGAACAAATCATCCTACTGGTTTTGATATTTTCTAAGGATTATACACAGTACTTTGCTCTATTTATGGGTATCAGTTTTGTTTCTTTCACATTATATCCTCTGCTAACTGATCTTAAAATTCATTTCCATGGATTTGTTCTAAGGTTGCATTTGAGCTTAGAAAAAAGAAAAGATCCCATCTCATATACATATTCCTTGTTTCATAGTAATCTAGTTTCTCCAACCTGGCATTGAACTATATGTTTGCTGTACTCAACATGCTGAGAGTTTAATGTTCTATATGACCACTGTTTATTGTTACTAATCACATTTGAATGCAGATGACTTGTTGTAATAACAACAAATAGGTAATGAACTTGGATCTTGAATTTTTTATAGATCAGATCCTCTGCAAGAATACCAAATGCAGTGTCAGATTTGCTGTATACAGATATGGGTAATTGTGAACTTTAGCCCCCCTTTTTACTGCGCATCCATCCGGTATTCCCAAATGTAAACCCACTCCCTCCACAGGAAAATCCTGCTAGCCCATTTCAAAAAGATAAGATTATCATTAATCACATACCTATTTTTCGACAAAGTGGAAATCTTATAATAACATGTTAAAAGAAACTTTCTGTTTCTGATATATCATCATTGCTCCATGATGTTAAAGTCACAAATCATTTTCACTACTTTTGAGATATGATTGATGAATTATGCTATCATAATTTCATTAAAATTATAGATGTTTCTGCTTTGATAACATTTTCTGATAGCTGTCATGTGCAGGAATACAATTAGACATCAGTTGCAATTTGGTATAGGTTTGATTTGGGCAACTTTTGTAAGGCAGTGGTGACATACTAGTCATGCTGCCATTGATACTGATTTCCACCACATGATGCCTCCTGTCGCTGTGATCCCCAGGCGCACGATGTCCACCACCTACGAGTCCTCAATGACTACCTCT
This sequence comes from Peronia verruculata, assembly GCA_038406235.1. Classification (NCBI taxonomy): domain Eukaryota; kingdom Metazoa; phylum Mollusca; class Gastropoda; order Systellommatophora; family Onchidiidae; genus Peronia; species Peronia verruculata. The sequence continues at coordinate 10,820 of JBCAUA010223580.1, read as the reverse complement.
CAGCTGCTTCTCTCCCAGACCATTATCTTTGATGAGGAGGAAGAAAGCAGGACAGTGGGCAAACTGGTGGAGACTGAGAGAATGGAGACTGGAAAAGTAAACAGAAGCCTAGCAGTTTTTAACCACTGATCTAATCCTATTTGAGCCCATCATGGCTTATGAAGCAAATTGATATCATAGTAACAATACTTCAAATCATGTTAGATTTTGAAAAGCTACAGTGCAATCAGCTGTTAGGATTTCACTCTATTTTTCATGAAATGACTGAAATTATTTGCCTAATACAAAACATGTGTTGTCTTACCTGTCAAGCTTATCTCTCTCTGTATCATATATGCCACAGTAAGTTTCAGCCAGTCAGTAACATTTGAAACACAAAGTGTCCTTGAATCAAATGGCAAATCAGCAACAAAAAAAAAAAAAAAGGAATTTTTGCTGAAAACTTATCGTCATTTAAATTGAAGAAGGTGAAAGCAAGTGATGTATAAATGAATGAAAGACTGGAAAAAGTAAAGTGAGACTTTGTATATATAATGGCTAGTGATCTTAAGATTCAGGATACACTCCAATATTCTTAGAAATGCAACAGCAAATGAATAATGAAAAGAATTTTTTTTTTCAGAAAAAAATGCTTTCATCATATAATCTAAGGAGGCATAAACTTGTGGCAGAGAGATGAATGAGAGATTTGAAAGATAAAGTAAGACTACACTCAGCAATGAATTTTCACCTTTTAATATGAAACAGCATAATATTGAAGATAGAGGAATTTTTGTGAAAAATATTTTTCTCTACTTTTCTACTTCCTGTGATGAAAAGAAAGAAATTTGAGAGAAATGATGGATTGTAGACCAAGAGAGAATCTAATGGCTGGTCTTTTGATCATGATCCTAACAAGGTCTGTGATATACTCAGTGATGCACTTGTATTTTTTTTTTATCTAGGTCAAGCTGGCAGTATTTTGGTCCTATGCCAAGGCAGCAGGGGTGCTGGCAATGTCCATGTCATTGTTGTTCTTTGCCCTCTTCCAAGCAGCCAGTGCCTGGTCCAACTTCTGGCTGACCGATTGGACAGAGGACCCTTTCCTGGCCAACACCAGCCTGGCACACACTGCTGAGTACAAGAACAAAAATGATTACTATCTGTGGATCTTTGGCATGTTTGGAATAGCTCAGAGTAGGTTCAGTAACCCTCTACATTCCAAAGTTTTAAATGTCATACTAGTACAGCCCAACAAAACTGAAATAATAATAGTAGTAATAACATTTATTCAGCACCTGCTCCCACCATAGCGGGGAGGGGGGGGGATGTCCTTCCCTGCTCTGTTGAGGGGAAGGTGGACCATATCTAATAACATAAAGGTAAAGTGGCAGTAAAGGCCTTAACAATTTCCTTGCCAAGACATTGGAACACATCTAACGACTGTTCATGGTGTCTACAAACTTCAGGTAGAAAAATAGAGCTAGGGAAGATTCTAATAGTTTACTTCAGAAGATACAAATATGGAGGTCCCTGAAACAGATATTTTCATCACTTGGTGCACTTTTACGAATTTCAGAAATGTTTAATAATGCCTTTGGCATGGAAAGTGTTAAAGCCTGTTTTAGAATTTTGACCAACATTTTGATAGTGTTGATCCCCAGTATGTGAGGCAATCTGTGGATGTATGCTTAGCCACCTTGGTCATGGCCAGACATGATTGGACAGCCAAGATAGCCGCCTATGGGGGCTGAAAAGCTTAGAAACATGGATGATATTTTTCTTCTTGATCGCAACAAGGAAAACTCTAATCTTGTAGCCTTTATGGCATTATGCAATGTAAAATAAACTTGTTTTGATATGGGGAAGACTATTGTTAATGAGAAATTTGCTCATCATTTGTTTGTTGTTTAGCTGTCTTGAATTTTTATGTGTGTATGTGTGTGAATTGAAAAAACTATTTCTGTTTTTTTGTTGGTGGAGTTTGTAATACATTTACGTTTTGCCAGCTGTTGGTATTGTCACTGTTAGAGTAATTTTTTAAATGATTTTCCTTTTACACAAACCAGGAAAAAAGAAAAACAATTAATTACTCATTAACTGTTCTGTCAAATTCAGTAATTTGCTGTATAAAACTGTTATTTTAGCCATTACAATGCAATGAATAAACAGTAGATCACCTTGGAAACTGCCTACTCCCATTGTATTGTATCTTACAATTTGAATTGTTAACAGTTGGATGCTTGTCCGCTCACAACATCATCTACTGGATCCGGATTGTCATTGCTGCCAAGCGACTTCACCTTGGAATGCTGAAATCACTGCTGCGCTCACCGATGTCATTCTTTGACACCACACCTGTTGGCAGAATAATGAACAGATTCTCCCGGGACATTGAGGTAAGACTGCTGTTATCTCTGCTAGTGTACTACACCTTCAGTATCACAAGCAGCCCCACAAAACTCACAAGACAGAAACATAATTGAGATGTGACACAGTGAACTCAGATGCAAATCAAACTGAGGCGACGGAGAAATCACACATTTTTCAACTGTGAATAGACTTTAACGCAAGATTTTGAACAATTTTTTTCTTCACAGAACCCTTCTATATTAATATAAAAATGTATGTCAGTTAAAATTGCTGGAATAGATTGAATTAAAGCCCAAAAATTGTAATTGAGCAAAAATATATATTAACAAAAATGATCTGCAGTTTTGTCACAAGCTCAGCTGCAGCAACAGGTCACCCCCATTGTCTTTAATTGCCAATGAAAACAAAAAATTTTCCACACACAAAAGGAAGATGAATAATCTTCAGTGATACCAATAACTCCATATACTTAAAATCTGATATGAGCCTGATTCCATCATGTTGCATCTCAATGTATTGTTTCTTCCAGTTTTAGAAATTTTGTTCAAAGGTTCCTCCACAGTTAAAACAGAAATATATTATGCCAGATCAAAATCCTCTAAAGATCAGCAAAACATTGTATCATGTGATTGGTCAACATTGTTGTGACTGAGTTCCCTGAGTCCTATTACGGCTTTAGTATTGTGTCATTTGCATGTAATATAACAGACAAAGTGGCCCTAAAGTGCTGTTTTTGCCCCCAAGATTGTGTACTTTATTCAAAGTAATGAGAATTTTGTATACATTACTTGTTGTTTTTTACTATGGTCCTTGCTTTATTTTGGAAATTCCTTCATCATCATTTTGTGTCTGATGCACTGTCATTTTATGTTTTTTGCACCTACTTTTAAATTGTATTCATTATTATAATTTAGAATTGTCTTCTTCTCATCAGCATTATTTTGGTTTGTTTGTTGGTAGCATGAAAATTCTGTCCAAAATTTACATATTTGAGAAGCTGAATTGCATACAGCACCAAGCCATTTTTTGGGGTTTATTTTATGGTCCTGCCAAATTTTCAAAAGTAGCATTGTACCATATAATTTCATTCCAGAAAACAATTAACTTACAAACAAACAAACAAAAAATGTCTCCAAAGTTCTATACTTACCCATAATAAAAGTAATAAAAAAATCCCAAATTTTGTCAAAACTTAAATCTCATTATTTTTGTATCATTTGCATTTCTACTTCTCACTTATTCTCTGGTAGAATATTCATTTCAATTTTTTTATGCACAATATATTTTTGTTATTTTATTGTCATGCTGATGTGACTGATACAGGTAGTGGACAACAACTTGCCCATCATCATCCGCGACTACACCACTACGTTCTTTATCGTCCTTGTCACTATAATCATCATCTCCATCAGCACCCCACTCTTCCTCTCTCTGATGGTGCCCATCATGATAGCTTACTACTTTATACAGGTAAGGACACCACTGTTTCCTCCTTTCTGCATATGTTTAAGTTGGATGGTTAGTTATTGGATGGTGATTTGTTGGTTGATTGGTTGGTTGTCGTTTGGTTGGTCAATGTTTATCATTTGGTTGATCAGTTGGTTGATTGTTTTGTTGTTGTTGTTGTTTTTTCAGTTCATTGATTGTTTGGATAGATGCTTGCTTGGTATTTTAGTTTGGCTGTTATTTTTTATTATTATTATTTCATTGCCATCCTGCATGTGTATGGGTGCAGCAGATAATAGTCCACATCATTTTAACAAGTTGCTGTTAATTACTGTCACTTCTCAAAAAAAAACTTTTTATCAAATTTTTCATCTATAGTTTTTTCAGTTGTATCTGAAATAGCTCTTAATTTTATTTCGTCACTTCTAATTCATGGTAAACTTCAGCCATCTTGGAATTTCAAAGATTGGAATTTATTTTGTAGAGCCTGTTTTTATACTGTCCAGGAGATGTATTAAGTCTCATATGCAACAGCAACAGAGATCAGAGACCCCATTCCCCCCCCCCCCAAACCCATCCCTAAAGAATTAAGAATTTGCTAAGTAAATAGTGGGCTGTCAAAACAGAAACATGTAATCAAACACAAGTAACGATTTTGTAGCCTACTGTAAATGTAGACAAATAAACCATTCCTGTTGTTTTCTGTTCCAGAATTTTTACATCCCAACCTCTCGCCAGCTGAAGCGCATTGAGTCAGTGACAAGATCCCCCATCTACACACACTTCAGCGAGACTATCTCAGGGGGCCCCACCATCAGGGCTTATGAAGCCACCACCAGATTTATCAAAGAGTCCAAGGCTCGAGTGGACAGGAATCAGTCATTCTATTACATCAGTCTAGCAGCCAACAGGTGGCAAAACATCTGCCTTTGAATTTTTTGCGCTCTCTCTCTGGTTTGCTCTCTCTTTTTCTTCCCTCCCCCCCCCCCCCCCCCCTCTGGTGGGGAGGGGAAGGGATCTAATTTTGTATTTTTAAGCCATTTTTAGTTGTCTCTTTTTATCAGATTATTGTGGGGATTAATTTCACTGAATGTGGACATTATCACTGAATTTGTTTTTTTAAGGATTGGATTTTTTAAAACTTATGTATTGTTTTATAACTTCTGCAGATGGCTGGGTATGAGCTTGGAGGTTCTGGCAAACACCATCATTTTAGGTTCAGCCATTTTTGCAGTGGTTACACCTGACATAACTGGAGGAGATGTTGGTCTCTCTGTCTCCTATGCTATACAGGTGATCCACCCTTACTTCAGTACCAATTTGGTTCATGCACATCAATGTTGACTGAGAAAAAAAGTATAACCTGTGTTACATATGAGAAAATATTTAAAAGTGGCAGTGATTTCATATATATATATAACTAAAAATAAGATATGGACAGGAAAATACAGTGGGAACCTTTGCATATGAAATCATTAATGTCATGTGTTTTCATATCATTATATGATTAGGGTGATCTAAACTGTTACATTGCCTAGTTTAATCACTTGCTATGGAGGTACCTTTATTGTGAGTTTTCTGTCACTTTTGGCATGCCTCTGCTGGCTTGATATATTAGGACATGGCTCTTTCATGTTTACACGGACTTTTTTTTTTTTTTTCTTATAGGAAGCTAAAAAAATAGTCACAGAAGCAAAAACTGTGTAAATTACACATCAGTTTAAAGACAGTTGAATGAGCTGTGGGGATTTGTATGTTTTAAGCACAAATAGGTAGA
>JBCAUA010223469.1:0-14183 GCA_038406235.1 Peronia verruculata | reverse complement strand
CCCCCCCCCCCCCCCCCCTTTTTTTTTTTTTCTTTTTTCAAAAGTAAAGATAGAAGTTTTTAAGACAGGATTTGTATTATTATTTTAAATAGGATTTTTTTTTTTTTTTCTTTTTGTAAACAAAGACCCGTTGAGATACCCTCCATCAGGAGGTTGAAAAATGTATATAGAACGTAACGTACGAGTTTAAAGTGAAGAATTGATTTTGACCTGGAGTTTCTTGTATAAACTGAACTTTGGTAGGAGATAATAGCTCATATTCACTTAAGCAAAAACCAGCGGAATGTCTGTACCCCGCCTGCTAAAAATAGAACATTCATGCATGTTTGCAATTACTTGTCCATGAGATCGGACAACAAGTTGTCACCGGTCCGGTGGATTTTTTGTTTTTCTTTTTCTCCATGTCAGTGACAATGAAGTTTGGAATGTTTGTACCCCTGTTTTAGACAGGGATTTGGTCAGAACAGATCTATTCACTTATCATGTTTCTCCAGGTTATAAGTCAAGTGTTCCTTTTCATTTGCTCTTCGATTTTCTTTAGAGACAGGATTTATTTGCTATTTATCAGATAATTGGCTGAAACTTTGGATAACCTATTTCAGCAAAGTAATCATTCTGAGTACAGTTGGCTCAAAATATATGGTTGTTTCTCACTTCTCATTTGAAGGAATGGAAACCAAATGAACACCTGGCAAGAGGAGATTTAAAGAGGACTCTGTCTGAGGCAATGGACATGGCTGAGACAGAGAAAGTCTGCCAGGAGTTTGGCATTTCAATCAAAGACATAGGAAACTTCCGGAAAAAGTGAGTGGATAAATAAGGGAAATATTTCTACTAGATCAACTGCCATTGCTCCAGTTATAATCCGAGGAGATAGAAATCCTTGCAAATTACCGATGCTCAGTATCAGAATTTTTTTTTTCTGATCCATATGGACAAAAGCTGTTCAACATTTTTCCTTATCCAGTGAACAGCTCATGATAATTTTTATTGAACATTTATTATGCAGGATACAGTGAGTGAATGAACAAGAAGCTAACCTTGTGTCACAGACGGTGTAAATAGCTAGCTATGTGTCCATCCCAAACAGATAGAGAATTCAGAGAAATAGGCTTGAAGCTAGGGAAAGCTGTCCACATCTGAGTTATTACTGCAGACATCACTGATCATGTGGTTTAAGCATTTCAGATTAGAGAGAAACTGTTGAATTTGAATGACCATTGGTGTGTTTTGAACATTTTTCTATTATCATGCTAAATATCATTATCTAAAAGCCTAATTAAAATATCATTTGTAAATTGTGCTCAATTAAGAAATATTTTTAAAGAAGAGCATATGCATTTTTTCTTTGTTTGTCAGTTGGTAATGGAGCACAATGACATGTTGATAATGACAATTTTAGTACCACTTAAATTTTGTAATTGTTAATGATGGAAGATGCCATAATAATATTGAGATCAAATTTTTTATGATGATTTTCCTTTATAAATATTCTTTGCTGAAAGGAATGGCAAAATATGGAAATTGTGTTTGACTGATTCCAATATATCTCTTTTTATTTTATACTGTTCAGGTTCTCAACAGAGGAGAAAGTTCAAATAGGTCTTGTGGAAGAGTGTCTCAGGAGACATGGTCAAGAAAAATTCATTCAGCAGCTGCCTTTAACATTAGAAAGGCTTCGTCTAACTCATGCTCTGTCGGTACTGGAAGACAGAAAGGTTATTGTGAGGGACTTGGCGGACTTTGCTGGTCTGCCAGGTGGTCCTGAGCTAGAAAGCAAAGCAACATCCCAGAGCTCACCTCATGATTCACAAATGAAAGATCTGCATGCAGTCGGAACGGGTGGCACAGACAGAACAAAATTAAAATCGCCATATTATCAGAGACCAAACTCACCAGATCAGAGGAATCGGTCAGCTTCTCCCACCTGCAGGAGGGAAAGCCAAGAGGATACTAAAGGCATTGAGAAACCAGGTTATCAACATCAAGTGTCTGAGAGAAGTGATGAGGTCTTTGCACATGGTAAAGCTGGAGATCATGTCAGCCGAGGACACTATAGAGAGTCCTCAACCAATGAGTCGAGAAGCAGTGGTCGTCAACGAGAAAGTACCCCACCCAGAGATTATGATGAGGATAGTGAGAGCTGTGATCCAAGACATGAGAGGCATTACAATGATACTCCAAAACATATGCAACCAGTAGGAAATCAGAAAAATTCTAGCAGTGGTTCTGACTCAGTTCTGCGTGGCAGTTCTATGTCTTCCAAGGACAATACTACTCCTGAGTCTCATATCTATCCATCCCTGTCTACCCTGGGATCCAGTGTCATTGCCCAGGCAGATTCCAAAGACTTTGCTGAACCCTATCCAGATGAATTCCTGGATGAGTTCCTAAAACAAACATATAAGAAAGAACTGGCAGCCAGTCAAAATTTACGTCACCCATACCCATCTTCACAATTGGCAGCGTACCCTGAAATCACTGAGGAACTTCATTTATCAAACAGTGGTCCTCATGCATTGTCACCTGGGTTTCAAAATAACAAATCGCCCTCCTCATCATCAGATTTCAATAAGATGCCATACTCATCTCAATCTCCCAATGATAAAGCAGGGAAGCGGATGCCAGGTGGCCAGTTTCAGGCACCAGACCAGGATGAAACCACTAGGAAAGAATTGTATGGCATCCACACCATTGTGTGAAACTGGCTCGTCTTAAGTCAAAACTGGCTCATTTTTTTCTGTATTGGAATCTGTCTCAAAATGATGTATATATAACACAAGAAGAAGTACTAGGCTAAGTATTTTTGGGTTAAACTAATAATTTGTAAGACACTAATAAATATTATAATCATCACTAGCATGTCAAGAGAAGATTCTGCAAATTTGTTCAAGTTAAGACATGTTTCAATGGGGTGAAACTCCAATCTACTTACAGTGTGGAAGGTCGATACACATTCATATCATGAGACTGATGTGTGTTTATATGTAACATATTTATCTTTGTTATAAGAACAATATGATACCATGCATTGTGATATCTATAACCACGGCTATCCTCAGTTGAAACAATCTCTGTTATTATTGTGTGTGCCATACTTTCTGTATTGTGTGTGCCCCTTGAACTCCCTTAGCCCTAATTGTCCTATTCCATTAATGATAGCTATTTTCTACTAGTTCAGTTATTTCCCATTGCCAGACAGGTGGGGTGTTGAACAAACATTGTGCACAAGAAAAAAAACTCCCTTTTGTCTTACTGTTTGAAATGTTGGACACAGAAAATTTTGAAAAAACTAGTAGAATTAAATGAAAACAATCTCTGAGACATGAATTTTTCTGAATTTTTTAAATCTTGTATGCTTCAAGCTAAAATATAAAAGTGAGTTGTAGTCTCTGTTCTATAATGTTTGTTCAACAGCCTTGTGTCTTGCAAAGGAAGTAATTACTGTGGTGAAAAACAGTCCTTATTAAATCTGTGAGGGCCTTATTTACTGTACACATTCCCTGTCTCCACACCCTTAAATATCAGGGCATACAAGGCAGATCTCATGTATGAGGTATGAGGTACGTGATGGGTTGGGTGAGAATTTCTGAAATTCATAATGTGATTGTTGTATTTCATGGCTGAGTTGGAGCCAGTCTTGGTGCTGAGTAAATGTTGACCATTGCAAATCTGTGAATGCTATTACCCATGACAAATTAAACTAACTAGCATTGTACTTTACAAAAAATTCATAATGCTATGCGTGGCAAGTTAAATTTTCCGTGATTTTGTTTGCAATTTTGTGTTAGGGTACATGTAGGAGTTGCAACCTCCTACAAAGGTAGACCTTTTTCAACTGTTAAGACTTGTATGGTTGCTTGTGCAAGAAGTAGAAAACCATGCTCAAGTATAAGATTTAGACTTAGTTAGCATCAATTGTTTTTTGGCAACTCACACAATGAATATGATATAGTTCAGATTGGTGTAGTATAAGGAGACCTCATGACCTGCTTATAATCATTTGTTATGCGGTCTCCCAATTTTCTCTGTTAGTTTCAAAGTGAGATCTGTGACAGATGCCCTGACTGAAAGTAATGATTTTAGACCATTTTTAAATTTAATCAGATTATGGTATTCATTCTCTGAAAAAAAAAATAAAAAATAAGAATGTAATCAAATTGACTTAGATCAGAAAGGTTTCAAGGCAAAGTTTTAGTGATTCAAACTTGATGACTTAGGTCACAAAACTTAGCAAGGTGAAGTTTCAGTAATTCAAACTTGATGAGTTAAGTCAGAAAATTTACTAGGCAATGTTTCAGTGATTCATACTTTATGATTTGGGTTAGAAAACTTACAAAATGAAGTTTCTATGACTCAAACTTGATAACTTAGGTTAGAAAACTTTCAGGGTGAAGTTTCAATGATTCAAATGAGAACTTAGGTGAGAAAACCTACAGGGCAAAGTTTTAATGACTCAAACTTTATGACCCTTTGAGATCCACTCTCATCTCGGTCTCCTGACAAGAAGAAATTATTCTGATGTTTGATATAAATTATAATTCCATCTTCACTTAGACCATAGCAGTTTTGTTTCTGTTCCTTCTTTATGCAGTGGGATAGGAGTAAATATGTCAAATAAAGGGAGTATGATATGCAGAAACTTTCTTTATTAAAAGCCTTTGGTATGCAAACTCAAACTTTGTCTGCCCCTGATGCATATAGCACAATGTGATCTGTAATGAGGGGATTTATGTGTCATACATAAAATATCCTTGTAAAAGAAAGTAGTGGTACAAAATGTGAGTGTCCTTAGATGAAAGAGTATTGTTATTACACAATCACTGTCAATTGCATGCACAATATTGATTATGTTGCCGCTACTACTTCAGACTTCTGTGGTTATATTGGCCACTTTGCAGTTTACAGCAGAAATTGATTTTTATATTATACATACTTATATCAGTAAGTCTTGTCAGTTTTAGAAATATTTCTACCTTTCATTGTTATTGACAGAAATAGTAATTTTGTGTCAAGAATCTGAAGAGTTGTGTTAGAAGCTCATGAGAGTTTCCATATAGGTCATTTCTCATTTACATTGTTGTGAAAGAAAATTTTACCATCTTGTAGTTTTTTTTTCTGGTAAGTCTTCATGCATTATTAAGTTATCAGCATGCAAAGAGCATATTATGTCTGACAACCAGACGAAATGAGACGGAAGTCGCTGGGCTAGAACCGAGAAATCGAGCATTGAATGGGATGAAGGGGGTCAGACATCAAATTTTTTTTTATTGCAGAAATCGAAAGTGCATTCATCTCTGAACATATTAGCATTGGTTTTACCCTCAAGTTATAAATATTTCCTCAATAAAATTGGATTTTAATTGGAGGAAAGTATGGAGATTTATGCGTTAGACAGTTGATTTAAACTTGATTTTCTGGGAACTTCGGTCATTGCTAGAGAGTCCTGGCTTGTCTCTTTAGACTGCAGTATCTCTGGCTAGTATAAAGCTAGCTCAAAATTTTTTTACCACCTGAAAGGGTATGAAATAAGCTTTCACATGATACCAAAAACTCCATGTGGTGAAAAATTGACATACGTCTCATTTTGACTGGCTGCAAGATATATGTATATGACTGTGTGCATTTTATTCTTTTTTACAGAAAAAGTTTTTATACCAATTTACTCACATTTTTAAGACCTCTTGGGCCTCCACTGTTTGTCGATTTATGTGGATTATTTTTTTTTTCTATTTGGTCAAGTTTATGATGCAGTTAGTAAATTTTATGCTATTATGTCTTACCTTTGGAAATTTATGTTGTTTGTTTCATTGTCCATATTTTATACAAGTCAGTTGTCTTTGATTATTTCTGAGGACAGTTTATTATTGACATGAAACGTTTTGTTTTTTTTGTTCTTGTTTTTCTGTTGTTTTTTTTGTGGTACATAAATATCATATGCATAGCTGATATGCATAACCTCCCTTATTATTAACAACTTACTTAGTCCGTGGTGCATTCTTGTTTTTAAGGATTAAAAAAAAAAAATGTTTATTTTAATATGCCAGTAGTGAGTAAAAAGAAACATGCATTACATTTATGCAACTGTTCATGTTATAACGACTTAAAATGTTGTAAATATATATCAATATTAGTTAGTTGATTTTAGAGAGGATGTTTTTATATACACATGTTCATATTCTGTATACTGCAATTTCATGGATTGTGTGCATTTCAAGTGCATGTATAATTAATTTACAGTTAAGTTAACTGATCAAAAGTGCAAATAAAAAAACTGATTATAAATCAAGTTTGCTCTTCTTAGTATTGGATTTCATCAGTGTAGAGAAATAGATTTGTTTTCTGTGACCAATACATTGAACCATTTAGTGCTACATTCCATACTATCTTTTCTCTGTCTATTTTGTGGTGAAGACTTTGATACATTGTCCATATTCCCAGTAATTGTATTGCAGAAAGGTAGATCTTTAATTTTTGTCAATGTTCTTTTAGTGTGAGTCATATGTATATGATTGCAGAAAGCCATACAGAAGAGCCATAACAATAGGCTAAATGAAAAAATGTAGATATGCCCCCACCAAAAGCCTTATAAAACACAAAAAATCAATGACTGAGTCATGCAGGTAGACGTCAATTCACAATGTCATTAAGACGTCAGACACCTGGACAATACAGAGAAGAAGAATTAAAGATGACAGTCACAAACATGAGGGAGCCGAAATTTACCCAACACTTTATAAATAAACCAACAGACAATTATAGATTAGGATTCACATCATGCGCAAAATACAAGAAAGTTATAGATCAGAGTACTACATTAAAAATGCAGCAAAAAGCGGTAGAAGAGTGCATTTTATAAAAATTCGCATAATTAGGACAAATAACAATACAAAGCACAAGAAAGTTGGTGAAAGTTGTATACTGTCAACACATCAGATTCGTAAACCAAAGTCATGTGAACAAGTAGAGGCCCACACCAAAAACAGCCAAACAAAAGACCACAGTATCTGCACTTAATACAGCAAAATCACAGAAGAAAGTTTAGCCCTTTGAATGGAGACACAAGGAAGTCTTAGACAAAGGGAAAAGCCGCACAACAATATACTCTGTCCACTGAAACCATGATCAGATAAACACTTTGACCACTGGCAGAGCCCAGAAACAGAATAAAAAAAGTCGAAGAAAAAAAGTCATATTCATGTAACGGTGACAAATGTAATGGGTTCTTAACCAAAAGATAGGAGTCAAAGACTTGTATTGATCTGGGTCTCCAAATCTTCACAGCAATTAGATGAATCCAAGGCACTCTAAACCAGAGGGCACAGGACCCTACCCAATCGGACCTCACCGCGGGCCGGGCGGCCCGGTAGTTAGAGGGCCCAGTTCCTCCCCCTTTCCCTCTTCCCATCCCTTATTATCATAATTACCCCTACTATTTGTTATGATGTGACTTGTCAGGGTGTTTTTTATTGTGAGTCACCAGCCACAATCGGGTGTTAGCCACTCATAACATCTACAGGTACGTAAAAAGATGTGTTACTCTACTGTATCATATATATATATACATGTATATATATATATGGGAGAAGTTAACTCTAGTTGCGTCCCTTGAACTTGACTATTAGTATCATCAGTACTCTGAGTTTGAGATTTCAAAGTATAACCGTGTTTATTTGTTTGTTTGTGTCGGGGTTTAACGACACATCAGCACGATTACAGCTATATTGTGTCAAACACGGTGAGATACGTTCACACGTCGAGAAGAAGAGAGGAAAGAATGCGGGACAGAAGACAGGAGCAAGGAGAGATAGAGAAGATGTCACCCTTGGATTGTAGAGGATGGGATTCCTTGGGAGACACCCCACCGATGACGGGCATACATGCAGGTGGGAGCAGAAAACTTATTTATAAACCCCGGGCCCCCGTAGGGACAGTATAACCGTGTGACAAGTGCTGACCCAAAACATTGAGAGACAGTAGAACATCAAAACCGTATGTTTTTCTCCTTCACTAAATTATGCAACCATTTTGACGATGTGTTGTCTCCAGGGCCGGACTGGCTCGAAAAATCGGCCCGGGAGTCTGTCAATTTAACCGGCCCACCTGGGACATAGGAGTCCCCCCAGCCCACAAACCTACCGGCCCACCGGCCCACTGACGCACCGGCCCATCGGGAAACTTCCAAACTCCCGAGTACCCAGTCCGGCTATGATTGTCTCCTACTCTGTATTGTGAACCTCAGCTTGATACATTCTCACACAGTCATACACACCTGTATTCACATGCCAATTATAGTAACTATATATAATATAAATAAATCAACAGGACGATTATGAGAAATATTTTGTTCTTTATTAGTATGTTTTTCTGCATCTTACGTTCATCAGATATATTGCATCAGTATTCGATTCACAAGATTGTGCTTTTCGTTCTTGAACGAATATGAATTTCCTTGACAGTTGTATCAAATCTAAGAAGTAATTAGTTAATTGTTAAAATAAAAGAAAGAAAGAAAAAAAAATGAAAGAAAGTGAGCACGAACAAAATATGCTTCATGCATGCAAAAGCCAAATTAGAAAAAAAAAAAAAAAGCACCATGTTCAATGACATGTAATAACGATATACTCTATTGCTATTGTACTTTGTAGTTTGTAGTCTTAGTTCTAATGATGTCGATTTTCTTCACACACACTTGAACACCAGAACAGTTTTAAAATTTGTTTATGTATATATTCATTTATGTACTTATTTATTGAGTTGTTTATCTCGTCAGTCTAGAAGCCATTCCGTTTTTTTTTTTTTTGTTTCCCAAAATCTGTCCAAAACCGGTGTCGTAATTTATTTTACATCTGTTTTTGTAGTCCAAAAAGGTAAATAGTTAGATACATATAAACACTGTGATAACAATAAGGACGCGCTGACAGCCAACGGAATCACTGATTATATAAAACTTATTCCTTTCCGAGAAACATGAAAATATTATCAATATGAACATGTGAAATCGAATGTACATGACCTACATTCTGAGAATTCTAGAAAGGGGAAAGTGGAGGGGAGCAGGGGAGGGCGGGTGGGAAAATGGCTGCATAAATGAAAAATGAGGATGATATGTTACAAGTTATTCAACCTCGATGATCAGTTTCGAAAAATTCATCACAGACAATGAAACGTCATTACATATCACACAATTATAAAACTCAGTAGCCTATTGTATAGTTAAAGAGAAGAAAAAAAAAAAAAACTGAGTCAAAGAGAAAAATTAATGTTACGGGTGTAAGGTCGTATAGATCTAGGTCTTTTGGTAACGTGCATCGGTTATAGCACCATTGCAATTCTTAGCTACAAATTTCTGGTATTTATTGCTTTGTGCATTGTTATAATTTGCTAATCTGAAAAATGATAATAGCAATAATCATATAAAAATAATAGGAATAATAATGATAACAACAATAAGATTGATCTATAAAACAGAAAAAGACTGTCCAACCGGCAACTAACTAAACAATTTTGAGAAAAAAAAATTGAAAAAAGCAAATAACACTTATAAATAACTTCTTCTTGATGTTGAATTGATGTTGATGATGGTGACAAAAGTAATCGTGCTGAAAATAATAAAACAATAATAACAATTTATCGATATAAGAGTAGGCCTGAGTGCCGCTGTCCGGGCAAAATTCCCAAATTCCAAATTTCTACCCACAAAAATTCCTCAGCGAAAATTGGCAGCTTCTAAAAAGCCGAGATAATCCTTTCTCTTAGTAGGATTGAAAGGCTTCAGAAAAAAAATAAAAATAAATAAAATAAAGCACATCCTAGAGAAAGCCTGCTGGAGACCTATTTCTATTCAGTTTTAAACAAGAAACTAAGAAAATGAAATGTAAGTGAATGAGATTTACTATGATACAGGTTTTCTAGTTTAAGGAAAACATTCTTAGTTACTATAGTTTACACAAAGAGTTTGCCGATGTGAACAACTCAATATCAGATTTATAATGACATCTAGTGTCACACTTTTACGGTAAGAGTTCTCAGGTTAAGTCAACCTTTTATGTTTGAACTTTGTGGGGAATAGAAAATGTGTGGCACGGACTGGTCAAATTCTAGTTTGAAAAAACTGGATTTAAAAAAAAAAAAAAAAATGCATTCCCTGTGTTATAGTACAAAAAAAAAAAAAAAAATTAAACTGTGTTCATATCTGTTTCGAGGCAAGTCGAAATGAGACGTAAGTCGCTGAGCTAGAACGGAGGAATCGGGCTTTGAATGTGATGGGGGCAAACATTGATTTTTTTTTTTTTTTAAATCGCAGAAATCAAAAGTGCATTCATTTCTAAAGAAGACAGTATCGGTCTTACCATCGATTTATAAATATTTCTTCATTAAATGGGCCTTTTTGAGGTAGATATGTAGATTTACGCGTTCAACCGTTCATTTTAACTCTATTTTCTCGAAAGTTCGGTCATTGCTGGGGGTCCCTCCTTGTCTCTTTAAACCGCAATATCTCTGTTTAGAATAAAGCTAGCTCTAAATCTTTTTCTCCACCTGACGGGGTATGAAATAAGCTTTCATAAGATACCAAAAAACTCTACATGATGAAAAAATCGACATACATCTCATCTTGACTGGCTGCGAGACGTTTCTATTGCGCATTTTAGCTTTTTTTTTTTCCTCAGACCAAAGCGAGAATAGACAGCACAAGGATAACGTGGTAAATATGGGAGAATATGTCGCGGAAACCTGCTGAAATGCATTTACTAAATGCAGAGAACATTATAGTTACGAAATCTAGGAAATCCATGCATCACTTTCTTACACGCATGGCATACCTGTAAAAGGGCTTAATTAAATAAGACATGAGAACAAATATTAAACCGTACCAAAAAATAAATAAAAAAATTAGCAAACAGGGAAAGAAAAACAGCATACATCATCAACATAATACATGTATAATGAAAATAGACGTGACAAAAACAAATTAATATGTTAGTCAATCAATTGGTGAATTGAAACCTGTCATTATTCATGGGCAGTAAATAGCAAGTAAGGATAATACAACGATGAGAATTTCTGTTATCAGTGCTATTGTATTTGTGGGGAAAAAAACATACAAAGGAACAAATAAGAACATTTACATATGCATATTGACAATAGTTTGTGTACTGTTTTTTGTTGTTTTTTTTTTCCGGTCTGAACATAAGACTATTTTTCAGACAAACATTCGATTACTTGCAAAACATCTTATTCATCTTGTGGAAGCCACATATTTAGTACATGTTGATACATCCTTACAAAAGGGTTCTTTATGTTACAATTTTCAAACATTGCATCCATTTTAATTTCCCTTCAGAAATCTTATAATGGGAATAGACTAAGATTAAATGAATATGACATGCAGATAATTCAAATACAAGTATTGGTAAACCACATTTCGAAGTTGAAATATGAAGTACTTAACTGATGATGTCGTGATGTGATATGTATACAGTCATATATGATACAAGCTATTTTATCTTTACTGATAATGAAAAATTGTGAAAGCTGAACAACAAAACTGACGTTCAATTTCGTTTTGCATTCACCCTCATCGTCTTCACATCAAATGCACTGACCGCCTGCGGTTCTTTAGAAGAGATTCAACAAAATCATAAAATGGGATTCTCCCGAATGTTGTCATTCAAATTCCAAAGTCGTAAATACAGCTCCGTAATATGAAAAAAAAACCAACAAACTTACAATATTCAGATTCCAGGCAAGACCGACATGGAAGAATCATGTCGGAACTCGCTGTTTGTCTTAATTCTGTTGTTTCTTTTATGTTAACGTAAGAGATCTCTGCGAGAAATCATCTTATATAGATTCCATGCAGTGCAGACAAGGTAGAACAATATCAAAATCCTCTGGTTTCATTTTCTTTTTCATTTGATCCACGTTAAAATTGAGACCGTTGTCAGTTCCCATAATCTCTGTTAAAATCGTAGGATTCAGTTGTTGTGATATGTTTGCTTAACCCACCTTGTCTACATTGTTATTAGATATAAAGCTACCTATGGTGGACCCCTTTCTCTTTAGGCTGCCTACCAGAACCGTTTTAACTGGATAATATTGCACTTGGCACGACCCAAAAATTAAACTTTGAATGATTAATCGTTACTTAATTGTCGGTTACGGTTTTAGTAAGCTTTTTAGCCTCCTGAAATGGTGGTTATCTCAGAATTCATTCATTGATATATGGCAGACAGACAAGGCCAGCTGATGAGCTTATTAACTTCTCTCACCTGTTGGACAGTGGCTTAATTTCTCTCAAGCTTATGAAATACGACTGCAGTAAAAACGTTTGAAAACTTATTTGAATTCATTAAAGTCTTTTAGCCCTTTACAATGAAGGAAAACAAAAGAGAGAGAATAGCTGGATAGCAGAATAGATCTATCCTTTTCAGGTAAAACTTGGAACTATTAAACTGTTGAAAAGGTAAACGCCTGATAACTGACAATATAATGAACCGATAATTCTACATAGCAGCATCTTCGACTTTGAAATCTGAGCACTGTGTCTCAATAGACCGCCAGCGGCATTTGGCAAACTTTGACAGCTTTGATCAGGTAGACTTATTTTCTTTCAGCGCCACTGATCTTCGAACATCTATCAGCAAACGTGAATAGGCTCCGGACTCAGAACACGACAATGAAAAATTGTTACGTTCATTATTTTGGGACTGTATGACCATTTAAACAAAATTTAGCGATAGAATGAAAAAGAACTTGTGCTGTTCGAAGATTATATCTATTAGGATGCATGTTAAACTATCTAGTCACGTTGCAGCCGATGGGTGTTTTTATTCGCTTGTTTTTATCCTTCAGCCACAAGAAAAAACGTATCGATCATGTTTGACCGTGGTCGACTAAATTCAGACATGCCAAATTCAGTAATTTAAACCACAAACCCAAGTCATTGGATCAGCCGTGAGAGGAGATCGTGATCCTTTGTCCCTTGTTTACACATCTATATTCACATGTCTATTATAGTTACTATTGAGAACAACACTTCAACACGTTTAAAAACAGGTTATGAGATTTTGCTTTCTTTGGATCTTTGGTCGTATAAGTTCAGAATTTGACAGAAGATAAAAATCAGATAAATTTAAAAACTCCTGTGCGGAAGGAAAAGAAATTATCAATTTAAAAGAGATGAATGTGACGATGTAAACAAAGACAAACTATCATGACCTTTTGTTTCACTCTTAAATAAAAAAAATGTCATTTTTGTATAACATTTAAGGGAATTATACAAATTTGGGAAAAAATAAATACATGAAGGACTTTAACATAATAAGATATTCAAGAAAGAGGTCAAGATATTAATTTAAAAAACTGACTGTTGAAAAGACCATTCTTTCATTCTCTTGTCGAAAGACAGGTAACCATTGACACGCAATAGAACATACATTCAAATGTAGATTCTCTCTCCATTGGCTTGTTGCACAAAAATATTGAGGCTATGTCAATATGCGCTGCGCACTTAAGAAATTCCAATCACATCAGACTGTTCTCAAAATCTCTCTGTTTCGGTAACATTGAATCCACAGATAATGTCATTATTCCGTCACGTCGTAAAGATTGTGCAAAGAAATTCTTCTGTTATGAGAATGAATAAAACCAGTAAGTTAATTAGTGCATTCGCCAATGTTCACGTAAACACATATAAACACTTCCTCCATAGATAGATTAACATATGCACGGAGAGAGTCTAACTCATATGCACACTTCCTGCCTTCCTGTCTTCATATAATTGCCAATTTGAAGTTCCTTCTTCTCTGTACACCTCTTCAATCATGCACGCAGTTCTGTAATTGCTGGAGGTAAGTGAGCAAAACTGTAACCCTCGTATTTCAACGGGTATTACATCTCGTTTGCCCACTTGCAATAAAGTGGAAGCACACACGAGTCAGGAAATGAGAGGGGTGTGAAAAGGAAAGGAAAAAAGAACTTATTCCACTTCTAGATGGGTTCATTTACTTTACACAAAATCTGCCAGTAGTTTAATCATTCAGCACTCGGTCACTCATCTACTCATCCACTCACTCACTCTTGCACTTGGTCTCTTACTCATTCACTCATCCACTCACTCACTCACTCACTCACTCACTCACTCACTCACTCACTCACTCACTCACTCACTCACTCACTCA
>JBCAUA010223358.1:0-20751 GCA_038406235.1 Peronia verruculata | reverse complement strand
CACATCCGAGCACATCCTGGATTTTCCAGGTCCATTTTCGAGACATTTTACCACGTTATTTGGTCGCTTTGGCATCAGATTCAAAAGGAAAATATGCCATTGCAATGCTCATGTAGTGCTAGGACAGCCACAGTTTCATGTTTACCAGTTCGCAAATAGAAATAGGTGAAAGCCCGTTTGGTATAACCATTATGAACTATCTCATAGCCCGGATTAGTAGTCATGACGAGATAACTCGTAGCCCGGATAGAATGAGTTAAAACATTCTTGATGTTAAATTGCACTATCACTATGTCAGACAGCAAAAATATTGAAATAGCAAACTTGCTACTTCAGCAGGCAAATATATTTTTGGCTAGTTAATTTTTTATTTTTTTTTATTTTCTGGTCACAGTTTTTTTTTTTTTTTTTAGGACATATAGATCTACTCCAATTTTACATTTTCTAGGAAAAAGGGGAGGAGAACCCATGGTCTTCATGGGAGATTTTTTTAAATATAGATCAAACTGATACTGTCCTGCAATCTTTAATGAGGCAAATGTGAACGCCTTCATGTTGGTATCTTGGATGATTAAATTGAATGTTACCTAAGAAAAAAAAAACATGTTTGGTGTTTGGAACATGTCATTCTATTAACCGTAGAATTCGGATCAAACACTCTTGTTAGTTTACTATTCAGTTTTTATCACTTTTTTAGAACAACGTCAAACATAATAAGCTTATTCGGCTTTATGTGTGTAGAGACATCATTGTGCAAAAGTGTTGTGTACCAAATTTCATATGAATAGATTTAGTCTATAAGCCTTTTTTGAGTTTTGTTGCCGATCTATAGTGTAGATATGACATAAAAAAAAATTGAGGGTAAAATTTGCAGTTACGGTAAAAAATATTAATATTTTTACACAAGTAATTGTACCATTATTATGTCATTTCTGTCCTTTATCGCAGCGTCCGTCGGCCAGTGTGGCAGCTGCTGTAGCAAAGATGGTGGTACTTGAGGCCACTCATCCAGCCAGGAAGTCACCAGGCGGGAAGACAAAGCCAGCAGGTGTCGACGGCAAGAGGTTGCACCCCAGGAGATCCAGCGCTGTCTTCTTCAGTAAAGAACAGGAGAAGCTGATGTGGCTTATTGGTCAGAGTTTGTCTCTGCTGCACCAGCTGAGTTTTGGCGACAACTCGCAGAGCTGGGACATGTACATGGTGATGAACTTCCTGCTCCTCTCTCAGTTGACTTACGCAGATTTGAAAGAAGTGATGAAATTTTGGTGAGATTTTTCATGAAACGTGTAGCTCTTGAAATGAAACAGCAAACATAGCTATGCATCACATCGCTGTGTATAGACTGAGTTTTTTTTTTATGCAGTTCTGTGTTTTGATTTTGTTACTTTAGATCTAGAACAGTCTTTGGTCTACTTAATGACGCTTTTGGTTTAATTTGCTATTATTAGATCAGAAAAGAGCTTCACTCTTCAGATTTTTTTTAATGATCTGATTTTTGTTATTTAGAATTAGAACAAAATAATTTTGTTCCAGTTATTGATGTTGATTTTAACAGCTATTGGTAGACTAGAAATAGGTTTTTGAAGTGGGAATAGTCAGGAATAGGTCTGTGTATATTCATGCTATAAATGTGGTTATGTATCTACACTTCAGCTATCTCTCATCTCTAAAGTTTGCCATAACACTAGTGCAGCTTCTGTCAGTCTGTGGCATTGGCAAGAAATAAAAAATGCAACCACAGTAATCTCTTAAATTTGTCTTTCATGCACTGTGATCTTTGTCTTTCTGTATTCAATATTTTGTACATTGCATTTCTAAGCTATTTGTCTCTTTTGAACTTTGAAGGACGAGTTCATGCTTCTCTATTTTTATACAATTGTTATCTGTAAAATAGTAATTTTTTTTTTTTTTTGCTATGGTTTAAGCAAAATATGGCATTTGTTCCACTTGAGAATTAATAGCTTTGGACTGAGAGTTCATTTGAATTATATCTCAGTTTTTGCTTTGCTGATTATTATGGTTGCCTTTGCATCTCAGAAAGAGAAAAATTACACCTTATATGTTCATGAACCAGTGTATGCCTGAAATATGATAACTGTCAGATTTCGGTCTTGCAATATTCCACATAATAAAGTGGTAAAATCTCTTGGTCAGGAAATGTTGGTTCTTTCATGCCCGGCCATGACCTGCTGCTTGGTCTTTCGATTTTATTTTCGATTTGAAAGACCGGCATTTTCACTAAAGTGAATATTTAAAAAAAAAAAAAAAAGACATTGACATTTATCATGGAGCATAAAGTTTTAAATTTTTTTTATAGGAATCAATACTGCATCTCAATGTTAGTTTAACCACACTTTGGTACTGGTACTTTGTATTTGCATTTTTTTACTTGGTAGTTTGAATTCTTATTTGTGGATTTCATATTTGAAAAAATAAAAATGACATGTCGAGAATAATTAATTATTTTCAGTTCAACAGAGCAGCGGCTGTCAAGGACTGACTTGATCATTAATAGTTTGATCAACTATAAAATTTAATTTATCAAGGAATTTTAGAATATTGTTTAGTGTTATTGAATGCCTAGGCTGATATGGTAAAAAAAAAAAAAAATTTTAGTTCAGTTTGAAATATTGAGAGGGGGAGACAAAGTCTCATATATTTATTTGACTTTGAATCCCTGACTGCTTTTAGGGACAAAGGTACATGTAGTTTATTCATGCCAAATTTTTATCAGTTATTACTATTTTTAACTGATTTATGTTATTTGTTTAAAGTTTTTTTAGAAAGTAATTTTTATAACAGAAATGAGAAAAAGTAACATAGTTGAATAAAAATGATTTTTATGAATACTGGAAAGTTTTGGAAAACACTTGTGAATGGCAGGGGACTGTCCTTTTCACCTTTCTCATTGAGTTTTGTTTAATTTGTTACATGGTTGAAAATGGCAATAAAATTAGATGCACCCAGATTAGTTTTCTGATTTTTTTTTAATTGTTTTATTTTTATTAACTACCAATTTTCAGATACAGATATTGGAACTATTGGTCTTTGTTGTTTTGTTGTTCTTAAGGTTTTCAGGTTTTGTAAATGTTTTTCAAACACTAGAGAATTTTCAGGCCTAACTAACTGTTTCACATTCATCATTCTGTGTCATAAAGCTGTCAGTGTCATTATCTGATCTAGAACACTGCTGAGGAAATTAGAGGTCTGTTGTTCATGTAGACATAAAAGGGCCATGCCAAGGAAAAAAAGAAAAGTAAGCATTATGCTGATGTTATATTTCAAAATTTTATTGATAAGTATTCCCCCTGGAATACAATACATTCAAATTATGCTAGGACCCCGTCCATCCATTGCTTCAAGAGAAAAAGACAAGCACCCCGAATTTTGCACAAAATACATTCAGAGAGAAAAAAAACAACAAGGGATTTATATCGACAGTAATTATTTCTTGATATGATATCAGGGTCTCTTTTGCATAAGCAGTTGCCCTATTGAATGTCAAAGTGACCCTTGAGAGCATAATTGTCATAAGCACCACTGATTTCTTGAAAAAATTGCAATTTGTGCCTTGAAAACCAAAACTGTCTCAGGCACCAGAGATCACACAAAGTAGACAAAAAATGCAAAGACAATATTCAGGATCATAGAAAAGTGTTCTAACTCATATAATTGCAATTTTCTGATAATAAATGTCACTGGTGCTCAAGACAAATACACTTTCAAGGATTGCATTTATAAAAATCAGTGGGGAAAAAAAAGTGTTATGAAAAGGACAAAGAAAGATTTTGATGTCATATGAAGAAATCACAATTGGCTGGGTTCAAACATTGGCTGTCCACATATCACTGGGGATGGTCTCAGCCAATTACTGTCATTGCTTTGTATTATGTTGGCCCATAATTAAAGTGTCCTAACTACTAAGACAGAACTATAAGAGTTAGGACAATTTAATTCTGGGTCAACAATTGGTCAGGCTCATACTGACATGCAAGTGATTACATCTCATGACATTTCTGAACATGACAGCTGTCAGATCATGCCATTTAAACAGAAATTTAACAGAATTATGTCTTAATTCAGTACAATTACAATGCTGTAACTTCTAAAAAAAAAAAAAAACCTGTGCTATAAACAGCTTCCTCCCTCAAAAGTGCTGAAAATGACTTGTCATTATCAAAGAGCAGGAACATAATATAGTTCCCAACCTGCACTAAAACCCTCTGCACAGCCGGACACAAATCAGATAATATCAGATGTGGCATGAAAGAGTATGTCCCACTACATACCATAGTACATACAGATCCCTGAATACATGTATACATAATAATACACACGCCATTTTCAAAGGAAACAAAAAAATATATTCATCTTCAGAGATCAGCTTCTCAAATTTTACAGGTGCGGGGCAACACTTTTGATAAACAAATCTCAATTTTTTTCAGATTTTTTCTTTTTCACACCAGTGACATTTGATTAAAAACTCTTTCTTGGTCATCAAACAAACTGCTTTGCTTACAATTATTCTGCAACTAGAACATATAACATAATATTGCATTATATGTGCAACACAAAAAGATGAACATACACATCACACAATTGCCCTCACATAATACTGGCCACAAGATAGAGAAACTTGTACAGTGTATTATTGCATGGCATTTACACGTCTATTACTTACAGAAAATGTGCTTTTTAGAGTGTAACATGTCTGAATGCTCATCATTCATCAAGATTTGTCTGCCATGCACAGAGCATATAGACAATTCAGTGCGTGAGCAAAAATCCTTGGTCATGTGACTGATCTCAAAATACCTGACTGCCTAGGGAGGTCAGAGCTAACACTAACAGCCCTGCGATGCAGCTATGGACATATACATGTACCATTGATGAAACAGTTCACGAGCTCATCTGCGGCAACTGGTAATTTTTTTTTTTTCACTTCAATGATATCTCTGCCATAGATGAAATGAACTTGCTGAACTTTCTCAAACCCACTAAAATTGTCTTAGGCAATTGAATTATGTCTGTGACTGACTTCTGGTTGTGACTGACGATGATGACTGGCTAACTCCTGACTGTGACATTGTACAGTAATATAACGTTAATTTTTTTTTTTTCATCCACACTGAAGCACACACTTACACAAATGTTTTCAAGTCAAAATGAGCATTTGTTGATAGCAGACAATTCTTCCTGGCATATCTGTCTGTCTGTCCCTGTGCTCTCCAATTATATCTTGACAAAAATACTACAACATCATCATTTATATCAATCAGTTAGTCAATCAATAAAGGAAGTACAGCATACACCCTGACAACCCACATGAGAGTACAGGAATGTCACTGCTGTACAGTAATGGATTAATGGCATCATAAGTAAGACACATGCTAAGATGCAAGTTACTACTGAAGTCTCATAGCATTTTTTGAGCAGGAGAATTATCAATGCAATGCGTTTTGTTTTTTGTTTTCTTAAGAGGAAATGTTGTAACAGAATTAACAATTATTTCAGTAAAATCATAAAAGTCAAACTCCTCAAATGACTTGTGCCATAAACAGTTTTTGTTCTCAATGAGTCAAAAAGTGCTGAAAAGACTTCTATGTACCATTATTTCATGCAAAACTCAAGCTGATATTATCATGAATATGATTTACTTGACAAAGCAGAGCCACTCACATTTTTCAAACTGCTGTGTGGGGGGGATGGTACACAAAACCAAAATCTTTCTAATCTTAGCAAGGACAGACAATTACAGTCATATAAAAGTTGGAGATTTTCTAACACTAGTTACTGACAGTGATAGCCAAGGAGGTACTTACTTCAGTCGGATTTCTGAAGGCAAAATCTGCAAAAAAGTAATCTATCATTGTTAACTTACATAAAGCAAGAAAAACCAATCTCTGAATGCTGCCTAGCACCTGAAACAATTCTGGAATGATAAGATATTCTTTAAAAAAAATGTAAAAATTGTATGTGACATACAGTATATAACATACATGTGGAACTCTCCCTCATCTCAAAAGAAGCCATATTTTCTGGGTTGACTAAAGGGTAAGGGTTAAACCAAACTCCAAAAGATGTCATTTAATTAAATATACTGATATCTTCAATTTGGTGCAAAATGTATGACAATTATTATTATTTTCAATGCAAAGTTCTGGGTTTTTCAAGTAATACTGCCGGAAAATTCACCATTACAGACAGAAGCCAAGTAATCCATTTGAGAGCACCAGTTAACTTGAGAAAAAACAAAACATAATCCATAATAGAGAAAGATAAGAGATACTGCATTTTCACAGAATGTAGAAAAAGAGCCCCATTTCAGAGGCAAGAAAAAAATCATTGAAATTTTGCCTGTTTCTTCCTGCAATTGTTAGGCTCAGCTCCATATGGATTCCCTTCAGACTGGCCGGCCATGTTCACATAAAATCATCACATGAAACAAGACTGACTTTAAGCAAAATCACATGACCTAGGGAACATTGCTCACATGTGGCTTTGTTTACTTGCTCTGCACATGGCAGACAAATCTGGACAAATGATGAGCTTTCAGACCTGTCACATCATATAAACAAAGCCACATATGAGCGATGTTCCCTGGGTCATGTGATTTTGCTTAAAATACTCAATTACCTTAATGTTCTCTCAATTATCAATGGATTTGTATCAATATCAACTGCCTCAAGCTGTATACTAAGCTATGGAAAAATCTCACTAAATGTCATAATTCACAGTTTACAAGGCAGGCTAATAAGTAAAACAAAAAAAGCAAGTTTGGCTTTGCACTGTAATTCCATTGGCAAAATCCTGTTCTTTATTCCTTAATTTTACTATCCTTCTTCAGGGAAATCTTCAGCAAAAATCACTTTTGTCTTGAGAACAAAGAGCACCCATAAAACATCTTTGCCCGCTATTGGCTGTGAAGATTTGAGCTGCCAACAGACAGTTCAGTCGGCTAATGTTTTTTATGTGTATTCAAAACCTGCAATCAGATCTACTTCCATACAACTACATGTAACTATACAGGCATCTGGAAAAACGTGTGCATCTCCGAGAACATACATGTATCTGAAAGTTACAGCGCTGTATCTGGAAAAGAATATGCCTCTGGAAACACAATTATGCATCCCAATGTTCCTACATACACATGTCAATAGGGGAGTGAGCTGTGAGCACATGGCGTGCTCAACTTCAGTATTTGTGTCAAACAGTCCTAGGTCACAACATACAATAAACAACACTGATATGTTCCTGTTACAGGGAGATCCTCTGTAACTGTTTAGAAATAAGAAGACTTTTACCTCTCAAGCACAAGTACATGGTATACACCAGCCAACTCCACAGCTGTCAGATGCAAGTCCATGCAGAGTATGTAGAAAGTAACAAGTAACTGATCAGCAATGTAATACATGTACATGACTAAAAAGGTAAATGTTTATATTTAGTCTTTTTTTTTTTTTGAGGAGAGGAAATGCATAGAGTACTAAATCATTTTTTTTTTCTTCCCTTGATTATGTACCTGCCATATTTACAAAACTTGCCATGTATTGTTTATTCCTTCAATGCATGGCCTAAGCACAGAATAACATAGTTTCATAGATATGGAAACACAAGGGATGTACTGTGGGAAAACATACAGGTACTACTTCCAGGCATTTCACAAACTTGAATCTGATGACTTGGTACCATTTACTTTTCCATTCCTCACTTGTATTCCCATCAGTCATCATCACTTGACCAATATTTCAGTCTGAACAGCACTGACTCAAGTTTGACTCACTTGTACGTCCAGAAAAGTCACATGCAACAACTCAAAACACTCTTTTCTTCTTGTCAAATGCAGATTCGGGCAATGTCAATAAATTGTTCTGCAGTCATCCCTAAAGAACTACATGTATTGATATTAGATATTAACAAGACTCAGTTACAAATCAACAATTACAAACCCTAGTTATCTTAAATGTCAATTTCAAAACGTTTTGAGAAAATTACAATTTAACCCCTGAACGTCAATTGTCTTCTATGTTGCCAAATGCATCAAAAGTGCAGAAAGGTAATGTCACAATCAAGTTATGTTTCACAGACTTGTGTCTCAAGTCAAGAAATAGCTGAGCGATTTTCTCAAACATTGTCAGTTGCATTTAGGGCAATTTCAAGGGTTGAAACAGACCTTTTGCTTTCAATGACCATCACTGGCACTCACTGCATACAAACGAGATATTCTCTCTCTCAGAGTTCCCCACAACCCTCACTCCAGGCAAGGACAGTATAAGAACTGGAATGCAAAGCTTACAAGTACAACTATGTACAGAATATTACACAGAATATCACATGTAAAATGGTAAAACTCAATATGCCAGGATTAAAAAACAAGCACTAATACAAATCAAAACACAGCATAGAGAAACAAACTGAACATATTTCAGCCCTGATCAAACACTGTGATTGTGAAAACAAAGTTCTGACAAAACATTAAGAAGTTAGAAATCTCATACCTACATCTATATCTGTGACTGTTATCTGTGATTGTAGTCTCCTGTACATAACATTTGAATTTGCATGTTATACTTTTGCACCTTTGACATGAAGTTGTGAATGAAAAGTACATCTGTCTCATTACCTGAAGAATTGCTTGCAAAAAAGTCTGCTGCCATGCACAGGAAAGGAACATTTTGCTAATACTATAAGTGGGTAAGCCAAGACCAGGGTTAATCTGGCCATTTGTGAAAGAATGCAGGAACAGTAAAGGATAGCCAAGGTGGGTGCACAGAATAGCAACATGATGGTTGATAGGTTTGTTGTATTGTTAGTCACTGTCCTTTAAGTGTTGGAGTGTCTTTGCTTCTCTGCAGCAATGTCTTTCTCTACTGTGCTCCTCCAAGTCCAACCATTGCTATTTTCTACGGGTGCTTCCTGGCCCTGTGCTGGTTATGGTGCCACATGTAGAGTAGAAGTGGTAATAGTGATAATGTCAGCTCCACATAGGCCTAATCAGCCACCCACTTTCACTGTCAGGACATGTGGATCTCCACATGAAGTTCCTTAACCTATCCAGCTAGACACATCCCACCAATGTCCAAGTACAAAGAGACACAATCACTGATATCCTACATATGTCACAGGTTTTGAGAGAGAAAACACTACTTAGACAAGACATGTAATATATTAAACAAATAAACCAATGACCCAATAACATCCAGCTACCTACACTCTGAAGCAATGAGAATATAATTGTGTACTCACAACAAAAGCAGAAAAGCAATTAACTGGCTACATATTGTAACTGTCTAAAAACAACCCTCTAAAATCCATGTTGATAATATGCTTGTCACAAAACTTGACCTCTTAAAAGCTGAAGCAGATAATATTTTTGTATTTAATCATCGAAATCAATACTCAAGTCTATAGGAATGTCTGAATGCTCTGATCTGTCCCTGACACAGGACTTATCTGATACATGACATATAAAGTAGTTCATGAACATGTCCATTACATGACGAAACTCTGAATTACAGACATTATCATAACTACATTTCAACAGCCACACAGAAACACATGTAGGCAGGACATGTTGTCAAAGTATGTGAAAACAAAATAGTTTTGGCTCAATATGGAAGCAGTGCATATCATGGTAAGTAAACAGAATGTCATATTTCATTTGTGCATAAAAATGGGATCATTTGCGTTCTCTTCGATGGACAGGAAAAAAAGACATACAGTAGACATAAAACTTCACATCTCAATAGGCATGTATAGATGAGAAGACAAAGAAGACTTGTGTTTTTGCCAGCCTAGTTACTTCCCTTTGACGGGCAATAGGTTGTAAAAACAAACTTTGCATGGATGGGGGAGGGGTCATTTTTGTTATACTTTCTGCTTAAAATGCACAAACATTCTAGAAAATTCACAGTGTTATTATGTTATTTCATTCTTATGTTAATACATGTAGTTTTGCCAAAATCTGAAATAATTAACAAATCATACAAAGGGGAGACAATGATTTTTTTTTTCTTTTTCCAAACTTACTATGCTTGTTCAAGAGCTAAGCAAAGGGAAGTAACTGGGCCAGCAGAAAACACTGCCTACTGAAAACACAACTACTATGATATGTTTTTTTTTCTCAACATTTGACCAGTATATAGTCTTCCAAAATCTGTGGCATCCTGTGAAATTTCCAGAAATGTCTAAATATCAGCCCTCATCAATGACATATATTAAGCTGACTTGAACAGATACTCGTGCAGGTAATCAGAGTCACTGCCCCTTACCCTAACACTGTGTTGGAGTGGAACTGAGCAAAAACTGATGTGAGTGCACAGAGTTCAACTTCTTTTAAAGACTCAAGCATGGCCTCAAAAATTGATTTACGCTACTGTTTTTTGTTTGCTCATGAAAACTTTGTGGATAACTTTAGACAAGTTTTTACTGTGTGGTTTTAAGATAGTGTGGAATTTTTCTCTTCTGTCCACCCTCCTGACATGCTGGCAATACAGATTCCCATCGCTGCAAGACGGAACAAAACTATTTTATATAGACTACAGTCTTCTTCAGAGATGGTTGCAATGGACAAGAAAGGATCCTTTGGCCATGACTGGTGAGGAATATTTTTACCGTTCAATAAGACTTCAGCCAAAATGCAACAACGGATGTCTCATGTCCTTAGCATGACAACTATCAGATTGTGCCATTGAAAAAAAGAGAGTACCCTTTTTTTTGATGAGAGGAAATCCATGGATCATAGTGGCATAACTCTACGTCACCTTCTATTTCAGCCACATAAGGACAACTATCTTGGCAAGATAATTCATCGAATGATGTACTAATGCAGTATTTTCACAAAAGAACCAAAGTTCTGAACTTCATGTATACCTACTGATAACATATATACATGTACATGTATGAATAATGTCAACCAGCATGTACACGTTAATGACGAAGCAAAATGATATTTTGATTTGTGTGACAACAAATGGATATCACAACAATATGACAGATGACATAGGTTAACTGATGCTGAGAATGAAACATAATAACATTGATGATGGCCACAGTGATAATGTGTTGGACAATGAAGATGATAATATCAATGAAGGTTGAAAATGGAATAAAAAAATCATCCAATGCCACTGATGAACAGCGACATTTGTGATGACACTGGTGTTTATAACCACAGGATGTGTACCTGGATACAATGTGGCTGTTGGTCAGGTCTTGCCATAATGCTGATTACACACTAATGAACAATGACAAAGGTGAAAGGTCACATCCAGGCAATCTCTAACACACTTTAAACAAAATGTCTTTCTCAACTGATGAAAAAAAACATGGTTTGTCAAAGCCTGTTAAATCTACACTTAAAAGTTTTGTAAAATTCTAAATTTAAAAATATGTAATCTCAGCTTCGAGTCTTCTATATAAAAAAAGAGACATTCTTGCAATACACAAGTGGCAGACTTAGCTATCAATTTTTAAAACTCACATGGCAGTATAGATACGGATAAATTAATTTTCATGTGCTTTAAAAAAAAAAAATTTCCTCAGCTCAGATAAAACTCCGCTAATCCGAGGTCTCCAGCTCAACCCTTAATTACATTAAGGTACATATAGTAGTTTTCTTCCTCCTACCTTCAATGGCACTTCTGTACATGTATGCGCAAGAGAAAGACTGACCCACTGTTGTGCTAAAAGAGCAAAGCTAAAATGGAAACATTTTGATTCTGATATCTTTGATTAGAGCCTCAGTTTTCATTTGATAATGAGCGGTTATCCTTCTGAAAACTACTCTGCCTTTACAATTATGGTAATAAAAATTAATAAAGAGCATTCATACAGGGCATAGGCCCCATACAGTACAAACTTTAGGTACTTTATAATCTATTAAATTCCTTGACAGATCCGATGGAGACACTCATGTACACGCTCAGCTTCTTGGAAAGTATACCAGGTGGTTGCCTGTTGGGTGCTCCAATCCTTATCAATCCAACATAGCATTCACTATCTACAGTCTGATACATTTGAAGTCAGAAACTGTGCATAAATTGTCTTACCCTAGAATAAAATGTCGGAACCTGTTAAAGTAAGAGCCTGGAGGTTTTGATTCTGAGTCCGATGACCCAATCACGAAGCCACAAACACTACATATGTATAAATGAATATTTCACCCACATTATTGTATATGCTATTTGATGCTCATGAAATATGGCCAAGGTGATACTAAAGTCTGCCTGGTACATTGCACAAGGAAATAACATATTATGCACATATACAACTGACCTCAGACTGGCAGGTAGAAGGTCTATATGACATGTATCACATAGCACCTGTATCTGTTAAACATATTCCCCTTTTAATTGGTGAGTGTGTCATCTTGGCTGTCAATCAAACTATGTCCTTGCTGGGTACATGTGATAAAATACAAACATTGTAAAGAAAGAAATCCCTTGTTCTGAAAAATTCACCATAAGAGGAAAATACTTTTTTTTTTTTACATTTTATTTTTGGTCTCTTTGTTTCAAATAACTACAGCTGAGGTGATTTTTATCTCCATTTTTTACAAAAGTTGTCTTTTGTCCTTGGTAAAGGGAAGTAACCTAGTTGTGTTGGGAAAAAAAAAAAATAGCTCATTGAGAAAAATGTTAAGATGTCAATTTTGAGATGAATGTAGCTGCACAAAAAACTGCAATATTATAACCACTGGTGAGCAGGATGGTGAAGTTCAAGTCACTGAGTGCTGGAGAATACCATTGTCTTTTAACACTTTTGGGACAAAACCTATGAGAACTAAAATTTATACATTCAGTTTTGGTTTACCTAGGGATAGAATAAAAATTATTATGTAAAACCTCAACAAAAAGAGAGACTTTGAAAAACAGGACTTTTATATTGTCCTGAATGTAATGTCAGGGGTCATTAGGTCGTTAATATATAGTTTATCTTTGTGCTCCATATGGGAAGAGTTAAAGAGATAGTATACAGTCATAACTGAAAACGTAGAATTTTTCGTTATTAACATCACATGAAATTTTCATAATGTATTGATGTATACAGTGGCTTTTGGCAAGTCTTCTATATAAAGTGTATTTGATATTTTGCTTATGATATGAATCAAGTTATATGATTATTGTTTTTTTTTAAATATATTTTGATTTAAATGACAGCAGCTCATCTAGTCTATATACATACATGTCAACTTCAAAAGTTGATGTTTTAATAACTAACTTCTGTAATTCAACTGGCTTTGTCTTCCAACAATATATTTGGCTATGATGTAAATAATACATGTACAACAGAAGCAAACTGCCCCTTCTATGCTCTATGCCTTCACTTTGGCAGAGAAAACATATTATGGACTAAATTTAACATCCAAATGTATATATGTATATTTGTACTTTGCAGGATTTGAAGGAACAAGCATGTATAGTGCAATATTTGCAAGAGTCACTATAATTCACCAACTATTTTTAAGATGGTTTGGCATCACAACTTTTCACTTCAACAGCACTGGATTTCACTGACCTTGGAGTGGCAGCCGTGAATTATGAATGGTCACATCTCAGCACCAAAGAGGTGTGGTCAAGTAATTTTTGTAAAGGAAATAAAAGACACTCACTTTACTTTTCATCAACATCCACCAACTCTGAACAAAAATTTAGACTTTGACACCTGACTGGCTGCAAAAAAACCTCTTCTCTGGATTTAACCCTATTAGAGTCAAGGGAAAAGACTGATGACATACTAGAGTTTCAAAATGATATGGATAATTCGGTTTCGGTCTGTTTACGTTTTCAACCACCTGGACGTGGTTATCTTGAAAGTTTATGTATGATTCATTGTCTAGAAATGATATTTCGAGCCCAAGAGCAATATCAAGATAAGTTGAGTAGGTCACTTGCTTACTACATTGTATGTACATTACACAGTAATCCTTCGCCATTTTGCAATTCTCCTTCACAATCTCGATAAACTGTTCATTTTTCTATTACTAAATATAAATTTATATTGCTAAATCCTTTACTACATTGCAGGCTTTCAGGACTGATAAATTATTTTTATGGTAAACATACAATATACAAAAGTGTGTTTAAGAGCGTAGAAAGGGTCTATATGAAGGTGGGAGAGGTTTCCAAGAGCATGGGGAGGGTTTATAATGCCTTACAAATTATAGATAGTGTCTACTTCTTTGATTTTCACCCATTGCAGGTGGTCCTGGAATGTAACTCCTGTGATAATCAAGAGATCAGTGTATATTCTTTGGAGAGCTATTCTAAAGCAGGATGAAATGAACATGTCTTTGATATGATTGGTTTCTCGACAATTTTGGACTGATACAGAATGGCAGGAGATGTATGTATAATTAATTATGAGCACATGCCCTCAAATCCATTATGACTAATTCTGCATCTCTCCAGCTTTTCTGGGGCCTGCTATACTTTGTGACATACAATCTGCTGTATTTTATATGTATTTTATACTCAGATGAATTCAGATAGCAAACAAAAAACAAAAACAAAAACAAAAGAAAAAGAAAAAAAAAACAAATACATCCTTATCTATGAAATCCTAACATCTTTTGATCTGCATAAGTTCACTTGAGACATACTCATGGGTCTAAGTATTGATTTATAATTATTAAGGACTAATTATTGGTAGAAACTAAGAGCAGGCGATAATTCAGACTTGGCAACCAACAAATCAAAGTGCTCTAATGTAATGGACAAAGTAAAGTGAACAAGGAATAGATAATTTAATTTGTTCAGAGGAAGATTCCTCAATGACCCAGAACAAAAGCAATTTAAAAAAAAAGAAAAGAAAAGAAAAGATATTAATAACAAAGCAATTACATGTATAATAATAACAACAACAACATTACTAAAACTGCCAATTTCATAGGGAAAAAAAAAAAGAAAAGTATTTTCACATAACAGAAGCAACAATAACAGGAAGGACAACTCTTGTCTCAGTTATGTCTGGATTTCTTCCCTTTTAGGTAGCCCAGCCACCGTTGGACAGTCGTTTTAAAAATCTCATCGTCGTCGATTATCATCAACTGCAGCAGTTGGTTAATGTGTGTGGTGTGGTAGTCCCACCGCGCTCGGTTTGGCTCTATGCCAGCCGAGATATGTCGGAGATCATAGAAAGTCCCCACCCCAGTGTCATACAGGCCAAGCATAGTCTTCAGTGAATGCATCCCTGAGTTATAGATGCGCTCCGCTGTGGCCTGGCCCTCCCCAGCAGCAGTTTCTTTTAAATCATACAAACCTAGCAATGAGTATATGAAACCATTGAGCACAAATGAGCTAGGAGTTGTGGGATACTCCTCGTACCAATCTAATTTGCCCAAAAATCTGGCTCGCACACCACCTTGAGCACTGTCTATGTCAAAGAGTTTCAAGGCATCCACTGCCGCCTTCAGATATTTTTCATCTTTCGAGTCCAGATAGGCTCGCACCAAGACAGACATTGCCTGACCTTGACCCATAGCTGAGTACCAGCCTGGGGGAAGTTCAAGGATACCAATGACAACGCGGCGCTGGACCATGATTGGCCAGCCACCCCGTTGGTCCTGGTGATGTAACAACCAGTTGGCTGCATCGTAGAACTGGTCCATATGCACTGACTGACTCATCGTCAGATTGTCAATCCAGCCATGGCCATGTAGATGGATATTCAGCACTCGAGTCAAAGTAAAGGAGCTCTTGATTTTATCCATCTTCATTTTGAGCAGGAGACCTTTTTGAAGATCAAACCTGAGATCCCTGGCTAAATGAATCCACTCGTTCCTTCTTTCTCCCATTCCGTAGTAAATGTTGGATTTTCCGTCAAAGCTGATGTAGTTACTGGAGAAAATGTAATGGATTTTGATCTGTTCTCCGCCATTGGTTGCCACGGTGACAGAAACAGAACCATTAGTAGCAAATCTCACATCCATGATGAAACATTTGTGGTTTTTCTCATCTGCTGTGATGCCAATGCCTTTTGACTGAAGAGAATCTGAGGAAGCAAATTCAAAAAGTATACTAAAAGTTGCATGGCAGAAATTTGGGAATGACTTTTAATGCTGCAAATCAATAAGACATTTCAAATTTGAACAAATTTATAGATTTATTATTAGTTTTTCCAATGACTTGTTTCGCAGATTTCTGAAAAGATGAGCAGAGCTTCTATAAGAAATTGGGGCATGATGAAGACAAGATGTCAGATATTCCTAACAATTGAAGTGAATTTTGGACTACCATGTCATGAACTTCATTTCCAAAATTTCAGGCACCCTTGAGCAAGCCAAATGTGGTGCTTCTCTGTCAAGAGGCAAGCGCATACCTTATCAATTTGGTCTTCTTACATTATGCTTAAATGCTTACTGATACACTCAACCGGGATATTTTTGAGGATTTAGTAAGACAGTCAAGAACACAGTTTGTGGATCGAATCTTCTCTTGTGCTGTTGTGGCCAAGACAACTTATATTTCACACCCAGTTCATATCGTGACTTTAAGAGAAAACATAAGGACAAGACTTTCTCCATTGTATAGTACAGTAAGATCCTTATGATTTCCCTCCCATGCATCTCTCAACTATGAAGGTCTGTCTAAACCACAAGTAAAAACTTTTGGAATAAGGGATGGATGGACTTTCGCTCTGTGTGCTCATGAAACTGAGTAGAAGAAAAGATGTACCTGACGTCAAGAATTCAACCACTTGTGATTTGGTCGTCTCATCCTTGGTGATTTTGACCTGAGATTTTTTGTCTGGCATGATCCAGCCTGCCAGGTCGTCCTCCTCTCCATCCTCCAGCACTGTCTGGTCAGGCTCTCCGCTGACAATGTGCTTGGCATGGTGGCTCAGGCCAAACTGGGCCACCTGGATAGGATAGTGATAGCCCTCTTTGCTCCACTGGACCGTGATGGGAACTCCTGAACAGGGGAGGGAAACACAGTGATAATGAACATACGTTTTCACCACCCCAATTATTTCCCTTTGCTCGACATGGAAGTTGCTGTACAAGCTTCACAAATCTTGTATCTATTTAAAATTAATTTCAGAAAACATTACCACAGATTTTGTAACAGGAGGGAAACATTATCCTTACACCTGAAATTTTTGAGAATTTTTCATGACGATAACCTGAGGCAAAACTGGCAAAAGTGCATTTGTCTCGCAACAAGTCAAAATGAGAGGTATGTCAATTTTTCACCATATGGAGTTTTTGGTATCATGTGCTAGCTTATTTCATACCCTTTCAGGAAGTGAAAAAAGTCTTGAGCTAACTCGATTCTAGCCAGAGATATTGCAGTTTAAAGAGGCACAGGGGGACCACTCAGCAATGAGCGGAATTCCGAGTAAATCGAGTTTAAATGAACGGTCGTACACATAAATCTACATGCCTGCCTCATAAGAAACCCCGATTTTAATCAAGTAATATGTATAAATCGAGGGTAAGACTGATACTGTCTTGTTTAGAAATGAATGCACTTTCAATTTCTGCAATAAAAAAAAAAATTGATATCTGACCCCCTCATCACATTCAAAGCCTGATTTCTCCGTTGTAATCCAGCGACTTACGTCTCATTTCGACTGGCCGCAAGACATTTTCTTCTGCTTACAAAACTTGTTTCTAGCGACATAAAATACCTGTGCATGTAGTAAAGGCAGCCTAAATTCCAATAGCAGTGGTAGAATACAGCAGACCCTTAAATCTAACACTGCCTACTGATAGTGTCAGAAAGGGATTTTTTGTGTTATGTATGTAGTTGTTCAGTCTAAAGAAAGCAAGATTATCTCTTTAAGGGCATGCTCACTTTCATAGGGACAAAATTTTAGAGAAAAGAGTCTAGAATTTGGACATTTTGCCCACACAGTGCCTCTTTGCCTACTTTTCATTCGATTTTTAACCATTAAAGTATCTTTGATATGCATAACGTACATACAAGACATCTGAAATATATTTGCTTGTATGTGAAAAAGCTTATCTATCCGGAAAGCCTTGAGTCATTAAAAATTAACCATCTTTTTTTCATTGATTGATAGGATTCAACCTACAATTCTTTCACTGAGAAGAGGATGCCTAATCCCTCAGCCACAATGTTCAGATATGTGATTTTATGCTGGACAATCAATATTAAGCAATATTTTCACTGAGAGAGAGGACAAGAGTATTCATTCTGAAGGAGGTATCGTAAAACCCTCCCATTTTTTTTTTTTCTGTCTTTTGCTATATAATATATAAAAAAATTCAATCCAAGTAACAATTTCAGTGAATAAGACGATAGGACTATTTGAAAACTAAACGATTTCTTTCTTTGGTTACTGTGTCCTTTATACACAGGCTGTGGCACAGGATTAGTGTTTGTGGATTAAACTAGAACTTTGCTCTTTGTACAAGAGAAATGTATAGAGTGATCCAATATAAGCAAGAAATTATTGGTTTATCTGTGCTTCACATCTGTACCATAAAATCCCACATTTGTTGTTTTCCTCTCTGACATCTTGGTTGCATAGGGTTTCAGTCTGAACAATTCTCATGACAATGTCCACAGAGAGAAACATGCTACATGTCCTATGCTCTTTGAGTTGTCCACTCACCTTCAGATGCTGTGACACACTTGACTCTCTCCCTGTTCTCCACATTGTAGTGATCAAAGGCCATGAAGATCGAGCTGGGACTGTAGGTGGCTCTCGGCGGGTGGACAATGGAATTGGAATGGTGGAACTCAAGTCTTTCGTAGCCATCTGTCTCTTCAATCTCCCCATACACCTGAAAGTAATAGAGGCAATCACACCTGAACAGATATGCTGTAAATATAACTTCAGTGAGATTCAGAGGAAGCTGAAACCATCACAGCCACTATGAAGTTTGGTATGTAACACTTTATTGTACTGGAAACATAAAGAAATACACAATAAAACACAACAGTTTGTCTGAGTGAGAAAAACATGTTCGCATGTGGAAGCATGCAAACTGATTCGATCATGGGGCATCTCCTCTGTTTCTGAGACAAAGTCAGATAACAGAAGGGCAGTTCAGGGTCCTGTATACTATTGCAGAGAGAGTCAACAATTTTTTCTAAAGTCACTGGACAGACTCAGGGTTGGAATCCACAAGGCAATAAGAAGCACAATCATAAACCGCCTTGAAGACCCAGTGTGAACACAGACCTCAAGGCCACCAATCTGATATGCCAGAGTCTGGAAATCACTGTCCTGTGCTTCACAAGGAAACAACAACTACTATATAATAATATAAAGAGCAAATATTAACTAACTAAAATGATAAGGAACTACTTTAATTTTGGTTGGCCCTAAACCCCATTATATAATACCGTACATTAAAAAATACATTTTCTTTGTGTATGAAGAGGAAGGCAGTGTCTTTAATTTTTATTTGTCAAGAAAACTATGTATGGTTATATCACTTTGGGGTCAAAGAATCCAAATTTCATCTTATTTTGTTCTAAAAGTTTCAGCATTTTAAGATTCCAATGCTCATTTAGCAACAATGTTCTTAAATTAGTGACTTGAAACAGATGATGAGTAAATAATCTTACATTCACATGGACATATTGGATAGTTGCCATTTTGTCATGTGAAATACAAACTTACAACAATGCCAAACTAGGTAATACCTTGGTGTGAACAGGTAATCTCTTGATCTCTTCATCACCATACAGATTTACATTTCACATTCCACAACATAACGTACATGCATAAGTAACAAAGTAAGGTCCTTGTGCATCACCATTTTCCACTACTGGGAGTTCCCATTTTTCATTTCATCTGCCATGAAACAACATACATACTTCTATCTTTTTCTCACAGCCAAATCTTCAACTTTCACTTCAAGAATCAGAACACAGTTCAGTTTCAATCTCTTTCTCTAAATAAATAAATAAATGAATGAATAAATGAATGAATAAATAAATACATAAATAAATAAAGGACACATACAGCTATTCACAATTTGTACCTCAAAATATTTCTTGACAAAACTGAAAGGCAGGAAGATCTCATCTCCCTCCCGGCGACACTTGATGGTAATTTCGCTGTTGATGTTGCAGTCCAGCTGGTGATACTCTTCCACTCGCATGGTCTCCACCAACAATGGGTTCTCTCCCCCTGCTATGGAGTTGGTGCCCCTTTTGTGATATTCCGTCAGTACAAAGTTGGGCTGCTGCTGCTCAAAGGCAAGACGTTGTTCCGCTCTGAGGTGGAAATTTATGGTTATTAATCATAAAAGTTAGTCTACTCACCATGAAAGTGTCAATGAAACATCTGATTACCTCAATATCTATGTTTGGGAAATGACTGATTTGCTCTGAAGTAATATGAGTGCCACCTTAGGACTGTGCACTGTTTTGAAGGGGATTTAAATGCACTGTATAATGAGTAAATCTTTGTCCAAACTGGACCGTGACACTCCCTGGGCTAAAACTGGACATTGCCGAGCTGTCTCTGTTGTGATGGGGCAGGTGGTATGGATGGAGATAGTACTCATAACTGCACAGGGTTGCTATGATGTAGATAAATGCAAGGTGAACTGGTGAACCTTAAGCAGATGGACAGTAAATATTCCATTATGCTTTTCATCTTTCCAACTTCCACCTTAGTACATTTTTACATGTACATATATAACAATTCATGTCCAGTACTGAAGGCATTTCTTTTTTTCATAAAGAATTGATCTAGTGGTCTGTCTCCTTAGATAAGAAAAGAGCTAATCAAAGTTCAACTGACATCTGTCTTTCATCCCCCCCC
>JBCAUA010223140.1:9269-20753 GCA_038406235.1 Peronia verruculata | reverse complement strand
CTATTAAATTAGCATGTTGTCATACTTTTAAAGGTCTCATTGGAATTTGCATTGAAAATTAACTCAAGTGTATAAGAAAGAGAGACATGGACTAGATAAGAAAGAGAGACAAATAAGCATGACACTGAAATGACATAATTTATGCAAATATATGCAAAATTGGTTCTCTAATTAGCATTTTATCAGACTTTTGAAGGTGTTGTTGGAATCAGCATTGAAAATTATATCAGCATAGTACTTACCTTGGTAAGAAAGACAGATAGACTACTCATTGGCAAAATACCAAACACATATAAGCATTCGAACGACAGAATTTATGCAAATATATGCAAATTCGACCCCATGTTTAGCATTTCATCATACATTTGAGGGTTTTATTGGAATCTGCGCTAAAAAGTACATCAATATGCAAAATTTCAAGAGTTTGCTATGGTAAGTAAGAGAGATATAGCATTTTCAGTGATAAAATGGGAATTTTAAGGGTCCATATTTTACGCAATATTTTCCTATATCTCCATAGTAACAATTTTCGAATGTTCAAATGCATATAACTTTTTTATTTCTTGACCGATTTTCAAAATTCAAAAACTCATCTTCACAAGAAAACAAGTTCTTAATTATAGGCCAGTTTATTTGCACAAAAGGAGATTTTAAATTTTCTGATTGGCATTGCTATGTCATAATATGGGTGGGGTTAGATGCGCTGTTGACGTATAGCGTCAAAAAACGTGTTGTTAGGGAAAGTACACGGTACATCAATCGAGTATCAGACCCTAATCATATTCAGACCTATAAGAGTGTACTTTTATCCATAAACAGCATATCATTAACCAGTCAGAGCTGGGTGCCATCACCCCCTTCCACACATGGGAGCTGAGTCACGAACATAGGCAGTCTGATCGTGAGGCAAAGAGGAGTTGCTTAGATATCATCAATAGATGTACTGTGTTTATCAGTAGTAATCACTTCTTTGGTTGATGTGAGCCCAAACAATTATCTGTCATGATGTTAGTGACAGAGAATGTGATACCGATACTAAACATTGTTACTTGAAAATCTGAGAGTGATACGGTTTAAAATTCCAAGATTACCAGACCCATTAGCAAAGTTCAGTGACACCATCCAGCCACCTTTGAGGATCATGAAGTTGTCATAGCAGAGTGAGAAATCTACCAGAGTAACTGTCTCATCTGTACCCAGGGTGGACCACCAGTAGGCTGACAGTTGTTAATCAAAGTTAGCCATTCCTCTAAACCAATTCAAAACCACTTTGAACAGTTACAAGATTAAACTTTATTTAATGTACATAAAGAGTTAAACTAGTGTGATTGTAATTAACCAATTTAAAAAAACATGTAGAGGGCCTATGTACAAAGTGTTAGCCTACTTTTGGCCTGCCTTTCATTTTACACACATATATTTGATAATTTCCAATTGTTTTCCTCACAGACTTGAAGAACGAACCATATCGTCGAGCTGATGCCTTACGTCGCAGTCAGAGGAGAAGAGCGGAGAACTTGATTCAAGTCCAGCATAGCAGTGCCCCGGGAGCAGATATGTTTTAATCCAACAAACCACAAGATGTGTTATAAACTGAACTTTGTAATTAGTCACACTGTCATGTTATTTTGTACATTGATGCATCCCATTTTTTTATACATTTTGATATACTAAAGAAAGTTGTAGGAGAAGAATGATCAATGTCCTGTCTGATTGATAGATCCATCTTTTTTTTTTTTTTTTTACCATCTATGGTAAACACATTCAAAAATGGCGAATATTCAAAGTGAAAAAAAAGTCATTTTATAAGAACATAACAAGCACACCCCAAACATTTTTGACAATATGACAAGAATTTTCTCCACTTCTGCATTTTGTGACATTTGATTCTCTCCACTTCCGAATTTTGTGACCTTGACATTTCTTCTCCTTCATTCTCCCGAGACCAGATAAGAACAATTACAGTTTGAGCATCAGCAGCCCTGTCTTGGTCTTGTTTGCTACACACTGTACAGATGTTAATCATTGTAATATTATTTCATATAGAATTGTCCATGAGAATGAGCTATTTTCTGTGCTGTATAATTTTCATATTATAATTTTTAAAGCACTGCAAATTTGTTGAGTTCCAAGTCTGTTTTGGAGCAGAAATCTGGTATGTGCATTCAGACTTATCAGGGATGTCAAACTTTTGACTTTTTGGTCATCGCCAACTTTCCTACTTTTGGTCGATCAACTGCCAACTTTACTGAATCCACAGGAAATCGTGGTTTTATAATAATTTGCAATACAAATTTCGTACGATGACAGTGAAAATCGGAAGTGCGAAAGAGTTATCCTCGCCCCTCGGATGATACTCAGACTGTTCGGCGACTGTTTGAAGATCGAGATTGAAGTTTGTAGTGCTTAATTCCTCACATCCGACAACATGCAGTGGCGCGAGAGTTGCTGATAGAAAATCAGCACTTCAGAGTACCGACAACAACAGATAATGTACCCATGATCTTGGAAAACTAGTGTAAGAGGGCAGATGTTTGCGGTCGAGATCTAGAGATTCTAGATCTAGGAAATGAGAGTCTAGATCTAGATCTAGAGATCTAGATTTAATCTTATTACCCTTGTTAATTATGATGGCAGTATGGCCTGTGGGATCTTTTTAGTTTTTGGAATTTCGACATGTAATACAGTCCCATCCCAGGAGCTTGTGAAAAGTTGCAAACATAAAACAATGAAAAGCCTTGATTTTTTAAAGTGTCTTATGTAACTGGGCAGTGCAGGGGGGGGGGGGGGGGGGGGGGGTCAGAGGAAATTTTCCAACCTTTTTTTTTTGTGAAAAGAGTTTGACATCCCTGACATGTCTCCTATAAGAATATGCAATTAAAAGCAGGCACTGGTTTTCTTTAATCATGGTAATTAAAATCTTGTAACTCACATAAAAGAAAAGAAAGTAGATCGAGCTATTGCTTTTTATAATGAAAATCATCATTAAATTTTGTAAATAATTCTTGTTGTCATTGTTATGGTAGTGAAATATTCCTGCACACTTTACACACAAAATCAATGTTTGATTCATTACAACAGTAGCATTCATCCATCTTTTCTAAAAAAAAAAAAAAACAACAAAAAAACGTCGCATCTAAATCATGGAATGTTCACTGAGTCGTCATAGTATCCAGTTTCTGTCTGATTGCTGCCAAGAATTTTGCTGTCATTGACGGCCATTATGATTATATTATTCTCTTGTACAAAGACCTGATTTTACTGCCAGCTCCATCTTTATCTTGCTTTCCTCATTCTGTTTCCTTCTCTCTGCTCATTCAAATATTGCAGCACTACGATGGTGCCTCCCTCAGATCTAATACGGAAAATTGAAGTTCTGTAAAAATGAAGGGCTCAGCTCATGGTTTTGTTCAGTGCACAATATTCAGTTATCTCTGATAGCGTCAGCCATGTCTGTTAGCAGTGTAAAAATTTTGAAGCTATAATGTTTTTTTTTTTGCTGTCTTTAATCCTGTCTCGTGCAACTAGCCTGAACTTGTGATCTAAAGCCTATACTCAGTCTGACTGTAACTTTTCTTGTGATCCATCAGAGCAGACATATTTTCTTGTTTCACTTGTTTGGTTCAGAGTATTAATAAACTGTAAGTATATTGTACATGACATTCATCTTCAAATATTTAACTACCTTTTATCCAGTGATATCAAATTTATGAAATTGGATATACTTGTTCATTAACTCTGTCTGCAAGATTTTTAAAAAGTTTGTTTTTCAATTTGTTTTTCACTGTGGTAATTGGATTCTGAAACGTACTTTAAACATACAAAAATCTGAAGTTGGTCTATCAGTTATGATTTATCATTTATGGAATGGTTCATCCATTCACAGAGGATGTTGAATTCATTTTAATCTTGAGACTCAGTAGTGAGGCAATGAAGATTGGAGTTAAAAAGTCCGTGTTTGTCAGCCTAGTCCCACCTTGCCTGTACAGCTCCACTTTGGACAAGTTCCTCATTATACATTTGCTGAAGAAAGTTGTGTATATAAGTTTGAAAGTGAATCTTTTATACAGAATGTATGCGTGTGTTTTGTGTACAGGATCTGCACAAATGTGCGAGTGTTAGTGTGTGGAAGATCTGAGAGGTTGAATACATAATTTACAGGGACATTGCTATGCTAGCATGTCACATTCAGATGAAAGGCATTCAGCAACTTACACAGGCAGTGAGTAGTTTCACTGGAAAAACACTTACTATTAAGCCAAGAACGAATGAAAGTAATCTGCAGATGTACTGCTAACACCACAGCCAACACCAGCACAGGAACAGATGATAAACCTCAGCTGGAATCTGAATGACATCAGGACATTATTTTTATTATTATCATTGAGCAGCTCT
This sequence comes from Peronia verruculata, assembly GCA_038406235.1. Taxonomy (NCBI): domain Eukaryota; kingdom Metazoa; phylum Mollusca; class Gastropoda; order Systellommatophora; family Onchidiidae; genus Peronia; species Peronia verruculata. The sequence continues at coordinate 16,358 of JBCAUA010223140.1, read as the reverse complement.
ATGTAAATCTCAATGACAACCCTAACTATATTTGAAGTTGGAGATATGGAAAGCTATCAGACACCAGCACAGTTTGGTGGCATTGAGAGCTGTAAGCCAAAATTTACACAGGGACAATTCGATATGTGTCTGTTGACCAGTGATGTCGTGTGAACTAAAGGTCATCTCTTTGATGAAGTTGCTTCATTGGACACAGGACTTAGACGGATGTCTCCCTGAAGAGTTTGGGACAAATCGTCAATACAGGGAATGTTTTGATTATTATAAGCTTGTAGTTTGTTGGGAAAATATTTTTACGTAATGACGTAGTCATTTTACGCATTGAATGGAAATATGGTGCATCATTTTACGTCATATCAACGTAATTTTTACATTTCATTTTCTCATGGCATTGCCATTGAGTTTTGATGCACAAAGAAGGGTTGCTGAGTCTTTGTTTTCAGGGATACTCTGTCAGAAGGCCTTATATTGTATCACAATATTCTTCATCTTCATTTCCACTATGTTGACACTTACGAGTAACCTCGCAATTTTGTGACATGATAGATAGAAGTAGCATTTGATACCTGCACAACGTCTGCTTTGTCTCTTCTACGTTGTTCTCTTACCTGTTATGTTATATACATAATGCAAATGATACACAGTTACCATTGCTTATTGTTGTCCTAATTTTTATGAAATGGAGCGTAGAGATATCATCATTTTGCAATGCATTTTTAATCTTGTAACAGATACATTGCCCAAAGCTTACAGATATTTTGCCATCAGAAGATTTCTGGTGCACTTTATTTTTTAATCTTTCAACCTTTATGTTATTTTGTATGTGCTTCTGTTGGATATGAGATGATACATTGACATGTATTCTGGCATCATGTGACAGATTGTAGCCATTAGAATGTCAAATAATTGAAGCGATGTTGCAGGAATACTTAGAGTTTATAGCATGGTCAGAATTTGCCAGGATCTGTTTTTCTTCCCTGTCATATGTTTAAGTGGTGCTAATAAAAAAGATATGTCTAGTACATATGCTACAAACATTTGTCACTCTTTATACCACAAGTGGTATTATGCTAGAAAAAAAGCTCTGCTCTTATGTCTTCATTTTTTTGTGTTTTGTCCAGCTGAAGCGAGTAAAATCATCATCATAAGATCAGCAAGAAGATGTACATTACCGTTGTAGTCTGATAGCGATTGCCCACCAATGGTTTTTGGTCAAACTTCACATAAAGTACCGTACTGAGTGGATTAATGTCAGTCATATTCCATCTGATTCACAAAATCTTTTGTAGTCTATTTTGAATATTTTTTCTCCCTTTCGTATGGGCAAAGGAACATCTAAGACTGACTCTCAGGAAAATACATGTAGTTGATTGGAATGGCGTGTCTGCAAAAATTGGGCTCACCTTTCTCATTACTCTGAATATGAGTGTGACAATTTTCAGTTTTCATGTTATCAAACAACAGAAAAAAAAAGAAAAGAAAAGGATGTCACCATTGCTGTCTTGGAGCATTGCAAGTATCATCCTCATTGCTGATTTACAGTGACCTGAGATAGCCAGTAAATTGTAATGCTCTCATAAATCTTGGACAGACTGAAGTATTAACTTGGAGGGAAGTACAGCATGTAATTTGTTCGTCCATCATATTTGACAATGACCAAGAAGCTTCATGTTTCATATGCCCAGCTATGACTGATAAGCCAATTCATGCAGGTAAAGCCCGGCAGCAGATGAGATTGTATATGACTGTGTTCTGCTGGTTTCCGAACTTGGTAGTTGTCTGGGGATTCATGCTGCTCTCATTTCCTCTGTGCCTCAGTGGTCTGCTTTGTCCATAGAAGGTGACACCCTCACCAACACAGCTTGTTCATGATGAGCGGTCTGGCATTAAGGTTTTCCAGGTCTTGGTGTCGATGTTAAATTAAGGCATATCCTTGAAGCACAACTTTGGCTTTCCTCACATATGTTTGCTGTCTGTTAGCTCACCATAGGGCAGTTTTTGTGCAGCAAAGCCTGGGAAAATGTAGCAGTAGAAATGAGGAGATAGAAAGCAAAAATAATAAAAGCTTATATCAACAAAGTATTCTCAAGATGATGGTTGATTGTAGTTTTTACTCTTTGTCTTAGAAAATTAAAAAAAGTCATTGACATTGGACTGACATATGAATATAAAAAACATTGACGAGATGAACATGAACCTTTGACGATATGAACATATGGTATTGATGATATGCAAAGTCTTCCATGTCTGAGATATTGTTTGTGAAATAATCAGAATCAGGATCAGATGTACTGCTTTTTATTTCCAAGAAATTTTCCCCACCATTTTCTTTGTTTAAATATTCTTAAGTTTATGTAAATTGTTGGCAGTGGATAACTGTTATGTAGAAAGTCATTATTTTAGCAATGTGTCTATGTCCTGAAATACCCTGGAGAAAACAAAGCGGCCCAGGCACTGTCCACTATTCATTCACTTATTAATTCGCATTAGAAACAGTTGGAGCAAAAACATTGTCACCTCACTATAGCACATTAAATGCACCCAGTTATGGGCAGGGCTTCATCTTCCCAAGTCTTAAGTTCATTTGTGAATTTACTAAACACTTACTCATCTTTCACAGCCAGAATGGCTCGGGTTTTCCCATAACTATAATAACATGTAATGTACCACATGAAATGCCTTTAAGTCAGAACTGCAATTATGTAATTGTAGGTTTGTTTCCTCAGCAAAGACAGAGTAGTTGTTAATTTGCACACGCATCAGTTATTTTGAATGAAAGTTACCTGCAATTTCGGTTGCAGTGTTCCCCAACAGATCGAGAATTCGCTGAATTGTGTGTTTTTACAGTTATCTGCCATTTATTTTTGTATTTCAATAATGTACGTAATGATGACCTGTTAACAGTGGAATAGCTGGTTTTTCTTTTTTTTTTTTTTTCGGACACTGAAGCTTCCAGTTGTTATATGTACAGCAATCAGATTAAATCCTATTCCTCCCCCCTTGAGACAGGAGTAGAATATATGAAGGGTTTTAGGGGAAAATGAGACATTTATACATATCCAAAATTGTCGTTTAGAGAAAAATGACACTTTGTTCTCCAGTGGGTAGTAATTTATCATTTAAGAACTAGAATTTTCTGGAGAGTTGCAGGAAGGCTAAGTCACATTTGGTGAAAAGGAAAGCCCTTACTATATAGCACTATCACCATTCCCAGTAGTGAGGGGTATAACTCAAAATATTGAACAATGGGGTTTGTTATGTTTTGCCCTGAAACCTTTCATATTTCATACACAAGACCAATTGTTTTATTTCTTATTTACAACACATGCCTCTCAGGATATTATTCTTATTATTAATTGAATAATTTAAGTTTCTATATTTTTTTTTATTCTTGTAGAGTATACATTTTATAAATCTAGGCCTGTGTGTTTTATATATTTAGGGCTGTTATTTTAATGGACTTACAAAGCTTTCAAATCATATGAATGAATCGGAGGCCATATGCTATGAACTGCAAAATTTGCAAACAGGTGAATGGTTTCAGAAAACCCACAAATAGGCTGCTTATGAAAATAAGCGAAATTTGCATTGTTTTCTGTGATTTGGCTTTTCTTGCAGCTGATTTTGCCAAGTACCGTTATGATCCATAGATACACAGATATATTTTGTTTGTCAATGGCTAGTTTTTTCTCTTTTTTTTTTGTTTCCAGTATCCTGCCTGCTTTCTTTATTCTTGTTGTGGCATCATGAAGGTTTTGTGTCCGAATTGTAAGAAATCATTCATATTTGTACTGTGTTGGTAACGCTACACCATCCTTTTCCATAAAAGGAGCAAACCTTGGTTATTGATTTTTTACGCAATGTTATAGAAATGTAAGAGAGAGACTACTTGACTGATGTCAACTTATTATATTTTTGCATACATGGATCTGTTTTGCAGAATCGTTTCTCTGAATGATCCTTACCTAAGTCATCCAGTGTCAATACAAAATAGACGTAATTAAGATGTCTGTGAAATCATTGTGACTTAAGTAGCCAATTTGTGTAAAGATTTTGGATTACAACCTGGCAGTGAGAGAGGTATGGCTGTGAGTGAATCTCCACAGTGACTGAGTGTGTAGATGATGTAGTAGTTGTGTGCATCCCCCCCTCATCAAAAAGAACCAAACTCGTCATGTTTCATCCATGTCCTAATGTTTCACCATTTGCTATTGCTAAGAACATGTCAGTCAAATCATAACCCATGTCTGATGGATGCATTAAACTTGTTTCTTTGTAGAAAATTCCGATTTGTCTTTATTTAATTGGGGATAAGTTTTCAAATGGCACTGCCTCTCACACTTTGCTACTCCAGAAAGTGGGTCCCCATTTTCCTTTGTTGTACAGTTAGTTTGGAGGAAACGACAAAAAATGTTAACGGGAATAAAACTTTCATGAGAATAAACAGAAGATCTTTTGTATTTTACATGTGTCAAGGGCACCACCCAACAAATTGCAGTCAGCATTGGCACCAGTACCACATTGATACAGGAATGTCAACAGTAACATATTACAAAACCTCTTACTCCCTGTTTCAAACCAACACAAGGTAATACACAGTCTAGCAGTACATGCATCCACTCAGGAAGTTAGGAAGGCCTGTGTCATCTTCAGGTACCCCACTTCATTAAAAGTAGAAATATTCCAGAACCGAACATATTCTTACAATGATCACTGCTGGATTTCCTTACCAGAAATGATCTCCCCTTTCCACTACCTGATTTTACATTCAGATCTTTTTTCTACCAGTTATGAGGCTGAAGGTTAGGGATAACTGCAGAAATGTACAACTGTATGAACTGACCTGAGGAGATCTGAAGGTTTTTTTTTTCCTATAGTATCACATAGACTTTACCCTCAGGAGTATAAGAGCTTGCATTGCTACTGGGCTGTCTGAAGAAAAAATGTAATGCGATAATCTTTTTTTTTACCTTATGGCACAGGGTGATTGGATTATCAGCCGTGCAATATGTTAACGCAATATGTTAACGATGGCAACTTTGAGATCTGCATTTCAGATTACATGTGACCTATGGCTCGTAGACTAGTACATGTGTAAGTTAAAGGTGTATCAATCGTCTCTTTCTTGTTCTCTTGTGTATTTTCCATGATACGAGATCGTGTAATTTGTTACTGTGCCATCCTACTGAGCTTGCTATCATCATTAAACAATTCAACTAATCTTACACATTGTGTGTGTCACCGGCTTCTTTCACTTGTGATTGTCTCCCTTACTCTATGTGATGAGTGTCATTTGCTCCATAATGAAATACACTATTTGTAACTACATGTACTTTATTAGAAATGTCAGTTGACATCTATGACAATTTCATTGTCAAATCCTATTTGACTTGTTATTTAGCATAATATTAAGTCAGTGGCCAATTACCAGGTTGCACCGACCTCCTTTAGAAATCATAACTGATAAATTAAAGGAACAAAAAACACAAAATTTAATAATACATGTATATGTGCAATAAGTAGATGGCTTTTTTAAATTGCTACGCTTCCATTTTCCTTTCATTTTAAGTAATACAGTAACTATTTAATGGTCACACATCAAACTGAAACATAACAACATTAAATAAGACTGACATTGCATGAAAGTAGAAGGTGTTTCCATGCAAATAAAAACAAATTTGTCAGTTTAATTTGTATGTGTAGAAAATTCATATTTCAATCACAAATTAAATATGTGTAATAAACAAAAAGCAAATTATACAAAGTCAGTGATGAATACAACATCCATCATGTACATAGAAATGATGTCATCACTTGTTTAATAAATGCATGTCCCTTCAATTCCATTAGAAGTAGATGCAAGAGTAATTACATATACATGTATGTAAGATTAAATATCAGGATTATGCAGGTTATGTGAATAATCAACTAATAACAAATACAGTGTGAATTGATTTCTTTGAGTATTCCGTTTTTACTTTGGCTAGTCTCATACCCAAAGGTGCCAGCTTGAGAGGCTATCCTCAGTCTGATCACCCTTTATTGTTCAATCTAACACCAAACATGTAGCTTTGTACATGAGAGGCTTTGTGATTGTGATTCTGTTATCTTTGATTTATCAGTCCATGGATTTTGGCCTCCTCAAACTGGGTTTGGTAATGTGTGGTCAGGTTGTAGCATTTATTTCTCATCTTGTATTCTTTACATACATCAAGATATCCTTATGAATTCAATAATTCTGAAAGATAAATACATGTACTGCTTTCTGAGTTTCATTGTCCTGGTAGATTTGTCAACTAAAAAGTTCATTGTGCACAATAAATCGGGCTAATATAGTATTATTTATGGCTATCTTCGGTCCGTTAAGTGATATAGTCAATTAACTTTATGTGAGTAATTAATATTTAACTCACAGCATAGACTCCAAAGAAAAAAGTTGAGAATAACATTTATTTTAAAGTATTTTAAAGCGGGAAGTTCCTCCACAGAAATTGTTGGCAATCAACCTCTTCCACTATTGGAAATAGTATTTTACGGAGAAGTAGAGAAGACTTTATCCTTTACCTGTGAATGATGCAAATTGTGAATCTGAATGAAGAATAAGATCACAACTATACAGAAAACATTTACATAAAAAACAATGAAGTCAGTAATGAATAAAGTCAAATCAATAAAGTCAAATATGAAAAGATTGCCCACTCAGTTAAACATTAACAATAACAACCACTTATCAACACTTTCAGCATGTAGCAGGAAAACTGAAAATTAATCCTTTGATAAAAAGTGATTCTGTGGATGAAACAAAAGTAATACTGTTGATAAAGATAATGGGCAATTGAAAAAAAAAAGCAACAGTCACAATGCAGCTGTCATTCCAATCCTGTTCATTAGTATTTTCATAGAAATACAGCTGTAAACTGAGAAATCTGTCATTTGAATTACAGTCATGTACAAAGATACCGAAACATCTTGGCTATCTCAAATTTGGACTATTTTACCAACGAGCAGGTCTGCAAACCCACCACACAGCACAGTGGTCCTCAGGAAAACTCGGGGGGGGGGGGGGGGGGGGGGGGGGAGAGGGAGGAC
>JBCAUA010223029.1:0-20755 GCA_038406235.1 Peronia verruculata | reverse complement strand
ACCTCAGTATTTGACTATTGCACAAATCAATCACTTAAAAAAAAAAAAGTCAAGACATGAAGAAACTGAAGAAACTCCTATGCATACAATACTGTTGCATCTTTGCCCATTTTCACTGTAGCTAGTTAGTGACTCTTCCCTCTGTCAACCAAAAATATAAAAATAGATCTATGTTATATTGTGCTTTAGTAACCAACCACTGCACAAACCAGACAGTTGGAGAAACAGTTGTGAAAAGGCAAAAAACTCAGGAAAGTCTTGTATGTTTTCAATATTTAATCTGCAACTTTGAGACAACCAGTTGGTGATTTCTAACCTCTGTCACAGCCAGTCTCATAATGAGATAGTCAGTGCAGCAATCAGTTATCTCTGCTATTCATTATGAGAACACTGAGAGTCGTATCACCATTTCACCAACACAAGTGGCAGAACTAACTAGCATAGATGCAGGACATCACAGGTTCAGGTCATCTAGATTTGAAACTTAGGATATTGCACATTGAAGCCACTGATATTGGAACAAGGTAAAGTTAAAGCAAGTAAAATGAATGTAGAAATTACTTTATATCAATCACAATAGTTAAACTTTACATAAAAATTAAACTATCCATGAAAATGCCTCTTGAGTAAAAATTACTATATAAAAGCAAATCTGCAAATAAAATATTATATTATAAAGCATTTTTGCCCTTGTTTATTCCTAACTAAATCAAATCACGTAGCAAAATGTACACCATAAAATCACAGCTGGAAGTTACATAATATACATTATTATGTATCTGGTAAGCTTTTCCAATTGCCCTTGTCTATATCCAGTTATAGTATTAAGACACAATCATGTTCAGTTTTGCAGTTTTTACCATGATCCAAGAATATACAAGAAATAAGTTAATAACTAATATGGATGAATGTTGATCTTTGAGCTTTTAAAAAAGACTTGCTGCTACCAGTAAAAATCTCCTCTTCCAATAGTTAATCTTCACTAAAGCTAACAGTAACACCTCCTGACTAGAAACAGAACAACAGAGTTCTCACTTCACTGATGCCCACAGCTGGAAATATTAACAACTTTCAGAAATACTGGAATTCAGTGATCAAAAAGATACTAGAAACATGGGAATGGTATTAACAACATCATATTTATGGAACTGCTCACAAAATTGTGGACTGGAATGATAATGAAAATATGCTAACCTCAAACTTGATGAAGGGTGGAAAGGCATACTACCATTAGTAAAGTCAATAGGCTGTTTTTTTTTTTTCTTTGCTTGTTTGTTATGCACTCTGTCAGATTTACAATATGGCTTGTCTTGTGCTGTTGTATGCTCCTTTAATTTCTTGGAGGAGAAAAAAAAAAAGAAAAGAAAAGAAATACAAAAAAAAATATAAAAATATGTCTGAAGTCAAGTTTCACCAATACCTAAAACACAGGCGATGAAAATAAAAACCCCACTTTTCTTGAAACTTGAATCAGATCACTTTTACCAGCACTGTTTGCATGTCAACTCCTCAGTTTTGAAACAAAACTCTCTGCTTGTAGCAAAAATAGACAGCTGATCAAGTTGATTAGTTCAACTGGGTGTCCAAACATTCTGCAAAGTGGGCCAGATTTGGTGAGGTGAAAATATCTGGGGGCAGACCATTCAGTCTGACATTCTTTAAATCATTAACATTCAATTCAAATGATCTACTTTTTGTTTCTTCAAATAAATCTAGACAAAGTTTCACCAAAATCACTCTGGCTTTCACATTTGAAGATTGCATAAAATGAAGAAAATGTCCTGACTAGAATGTTTTTCGGAGGAACAAATGTATCAAGAATGATCTGAAACAACACAGAAGCTGTGGACCAGTGAAAACTGAAAACAGGCTGCACTTGGCCCCGGACCTGACTTTGAACATACCTGACATAAAGGCTGTGATTTGTTTATTATAGAAAAAAAAAAAATCAATCTCATGCTACACTGAAAAATTATGGAAAAAAAAAAGCATGTTCAGTCTTCAAAAAACAAAACAAAACAAAACAAAAAAAAAACATAAGCTGATTAAATGATACACAAAAACAAAGTGCTGAATGTGATTAAAGAAAACTAATACTGGAATGAGATACTCAGATATTGGGGCAGGAATGTCACCAACAAACAGATTGTAAATTGCACAAGCAAATGCAAGCACAAGGTCTTTGCACTGGAACAGTAAAAGAAACATAGTTGAAAGTCTTATTTCACAAAAAATGAGATCTTGCTCATCCTTGGATAAATAATAGGCTCACAGTACAGAAGATGTGACTTTCCTTTGCTTACAATATGGTGTTTAAATGAAACAGCCAAATTGCTGGAAGTGAACAAGATTTTATACACACTGACTTCCAAATTGAATTTCATTCAAAAAGCAAAGAAAAATGGTCACCAGTTCAAAGTCTAAAACAAAAAGTTAAAATTTAAAAAAAAAAATAAAGATTTGTGTTTTTAAATGTGAAATAAAAATGTGATCAGTACTATAAATCCTTTCATTAGACTTTATCCTGGGAGCCCTTTCAGTCAGTTTCTTCTATGATTACAAAGCATTGTGAGATCATAAAACAAAGTTAAGGTTAAAAAAAAATATACAAGTATGTACCAGTATGTTCCATACCAGTGCATTATCCCACAAAAAAAACAACAACAATCCCCTTAATTAATATAATGATACAAATAATAGTAGTATTTCAAACAGAGTTGGATTTCCATAAAAGTACTATGAGATCATTTGTGGTGACTGCACCATGAAAAGTGTGCTCAAAATTATTTTGTCATTTCAAATACCCGCCAAGCTTTTAGCTTTGAGTCTTTTGACATTAATCCTTATTGTGTAATTCTGAGGTATAGTGAGTTCCTCCATTAACATAGAAAACAAAAAACAAAAAAAAAAAAAATAAAACAAATGCATCGAAGTGGTGACAATTGTTGTCAGATCTCGTGTTGGAGAGGTAATTAACATAAGTCAGTGTGTTATTTTTAGCAGAGGGGTACAAAGAATTCACCAGGAATTTCGAGGTCTATGCTCAGTCAGCTGATTATGAGATAACTTTTTAGCTTTGCTATATATAATTTATATTCACAGAATACTATATAATTCTCCAAGTTGGGACAAATAGTCCTACATGGTGTAATGTGCTAAAGTCAGTAATCAGCCTTTTAGGATTGGTCCATTAACAGCCTGATGGTCACTCTTTTTGGCGGTCGCACTTTTCCGTGCGTTTTGAAAAAATCATTGCGTCTTAAAAACAAAAACAAAAAAAAAAAAAAGAGGAAATATAAATGCTCTGACAAGTCCAGATCTGGCAATTACAAAATTTCAGTAAAATATATAGAAATGCAGATCAAACCCCTCTCCATTCCATGATGATGCTGGGCAAAAACAATCACCTGTGACTGCACACCATACAATTACAACTTTCAGTGGCATACTAATTCACATGGATTAGCCAGTAAGGAAAAAAAAAAAAAAAAAAATCTGAAAAAAGGAAAAATATTTTTTTTGCAGCTAGACAACTAGCAGTGAACTAATCTGCCCTAGACTCAAAATATCTAGCCAACCAAAATCCCTCATCATCACATAATTCAATTGCCAGTCGAACTTATATCTATAATTTGGTCTAACTCTGACTATGTTACATGAGAGGATCAGTTGGTGTAACTGTCAATACAACACCACTTGAAAAAAAATCATTTATGAACTAATATAAAACAAAATTGAAATTAAAGCTCCTCTACTCTCTCAATACATTCATGATGTAAATTTCTAACATTTGTGAAATGCTGTGAAGATCATTATGGCAAAACATGAACAAGTCATAATAACGGAAAATAATTATGCTCACAGGAAATGTCATAATGAGTTCATTTAACTATCAATGAGATGTGATATTCTTAAAAGAGGATTTACAGCATCAAACATCCAAAGACTTTCTCTCATTATATTAACATTTATAATGCAAAATATGATTTTCCAGTCAGCCTCTTAAAAAAAAAAAATGATCCTGTACAATGAGTTTTCAAAGACAAATGATAAATAAAGCAATGAAAAGTGGCATCACAAATTGAATCTTTGCAAGTAAGAATACATCCCTTTGCTCAGAGGCAGAAACAAGGACTGGCATTCAAATGATGCACACGAGTCTTCTTCCCACTTCTAAAGAGTTTTGATTGTCAGGCCTCTACGTCAGGGACATCTTCTCTGACATCTTCACTGCTACAAAAGGATTGTCATCATCCTGCTGATACAGACAATATGACAGAAGGCTATTCGCTACAGAATGTAATTGAAAGTTTATGTCCAGAGTGATCATATATGCCACAAAAACAAAAAAAAAAAAAAACGTTGCTGACATTATGTGGGGGCTGGTCCATAAGTGTGACATACAATCTTAACCACTATGAAACTGAAAATTTGAATTTATCACTGATATAAAAATATGAGATTTCACATATTTACTGTAATGTCACAAAATGGTTGAGGAACAATCTACAATTAATGCCTGGACCATATGCCAAGCACAAACTCTCACATAATGCAGATATACAAAAACAGCCTATGAAGCTTATATGTTTTTAATTTTTTGTCCAGCTTTTTGGAATGCTCTCATTTTTCAGTATTGTCATCCTGGAATTGTGAGTGTGACGTCCCATTTTCACCCCCTGTAACTCTCTATACTCCTATTATATCGTCCTAGACAGTTTTGCAGATCTCATATTTTCCTGGATTTAATTAACTTTTCTTGCTGCGAAAGCAGCTCATCAACATATCACATTTAAAATAATACCATAGTAAGAGGAATATTTTTCACAACTCAGTTTCTTCCCTTAGATATCCCTTAGAGTTAGCCATACATCAAAATCATAGAAAACATAATGCTGAGAAAAAAAAAAAAAATCACTTATTTTAGTTCAAAATATTAATTTAAAAAAAAAAAAAAAATGGCAAGAGAAGACGTTTTTCAGGCAAATGATGCAAACTGATTTTGTCCTCTTCTATACAATAAATCTTTGTTGAACTGCCCATGTGTCTGGCAAAGGGAAGTAACTGGGCTGATGCAAAACAATCCCCATTGTTGTGCTTCCTGAACTGTGACATAGTCAAATTTTCCGGTTTTCATAATTCCCTATATGGTTGTTGTGCCTATCATTCTTTGGTTCCTGACCTACCTTCATTCTGTCTCCTCTACTGAACTTGTTCATTATCTTGCCAAAAAAACTGGAGCTGGCATGAGGGTCGTGAAAGTGGACGTCCTCTTCGTCATCTTCCATGCCACAGGTATCGGCCGCTGGCATCTCCCCCTCCTGTCCTCCCGCTGTCTCAACCAGCTTCATGTATTTGTATTCCAACCTGTTGGTGAATGAGGAAACACTTATTTCACATCATGTTAAAGACCTCTTGACTAACTCCAAGGGATCCTTTCACACACTGTGGGGTCTTGAGAGAGAATTTGAAAATGGAAGCCTTCAGAAGAGCACAACAATGTAAATGATAGTAGCAAATTTGAGTATTCACAAAAGAAGTAATACTTCTTCACAAAAATCATAAAAAAAAGGCCTAAGACTTACAGGCAAATGAAAAAGTACAAGAAAACTGAAATTTACAAAGGCAGAGAGTACTTGATGAGAAGAGAGTTTATGAAACTGAAAATTCCTGCAGTTGATGCGTCTTGTAAAGTTCAAAAAGAAAATATCTGAAGAGTATTTTAAAATGGAAACAGTAAAAGAAATTTAACACTTTGTTGATAATGAAGTCAGAGTATGTCAAAACTTTCCACTGTAGAGCAACGCTAAAAAGCAATAATAGACTTTCTTGCACTGAAAATTTCAAGGGAATAATAGCCTGCATATTGACTGATAACACAAGAGCATGTGAAACTGAAAAATTGATATTATAATAACTCCAAATGACAACAAGCCATTTCTTATGCTAAAAATGGAAATGTAACAATTACCACATGACAGTGAAAAACATGAAAATATCTGAAGAGTATTTTAAAATGGAAACAGTAAAAGAAATTTAACACTTTTGTTGATAATGAAGTCAGAGTATGTCAATTGAAACTTATGAAACTAAAACCCCAAAAACAGATATTTCAAAACCCTTCTCTGCCATTATTGTAATTGTAACTGCTCTGCCACAGGAGCTTGCCCAGAAATGGAAAGCTACTAGAACATAAGAAATAGCTAAAAGGTTATGGCAAGGGTTTTGGTTTGATTTTAATTTTTTATAATGCAGCCCATCAGCATGGCCATGGTGACTATACTAGTACTGCTCCAGTTGCAGTTTTAATGATGACATTCAGGAGGTAAAATAGATGTCAAGATCTATGTATAACAATGATAACTGTAGAAAGTTAAAAGACTCGGAGTAAAATTCACAGAAGATAAATGATTCAACAAAAATACAGTCTAAAATTCATTCAACAAAAGGATAATTTCTCCCATGACTGGACTGAGTGTGTAAAAACATGAAGTACCTTTCAATCTCAGCTCAGTATTATGTCACTCCCATCTTCAAAATAAACATGTTCAGTGTAAAGTCATCAAAATATGAAAGAACACACTTAAGGACTAAAGCAGATCAGTGATAGATGCATTGTGTTTACAATTTCATAGTGTTAATTTTCATGTTGGTAACAAAGAGTGACATCACTGAATAACTAGACAGAGCCAAGACTGAAGCAGAACAAAGACAGATGCACTGTGTTTGTACACTCAGATCTGGCACACAAATTGAATATGAATTTCACACAGAAACAAGGGATCAGGTCCCTTGCTTACTTTTTGTTTCTAGACCAGCAGTAGATCAACAACAGCACCAGGAACAAACCCACGCCCAGGGAGACTGGGATCGCAACCATCACCTGTGGGTGGAACACAGACAATATCTGTGAAATTATCCTTATCCACCTTCATGTGCTGCACAAATGTTGCAATTTTCTCTACATTCTTATTTTTTAAAAGAAAAAAAAAAATAGAAGTAACTGATGCCCTGAAAATGGAAAGTACCCAAGTCACATTCTGTATGTCTTGAGCTAAGGCTGAGAAAATAAAGAAAAAAAAAAAAAAAAGAAAAAAGAAATCAGTGAAAGATTAGTTAATCAAATGTAATGGTGAAAGCACCCAAACATCATAAAATATGAAATCTGAGTAATAAGACTAGAGATAACATATGATCTCAGCGAAAAAAATCCTAAGATCAATTTTCTCAAAACGAACTTATTACTTTTCATTCTGGGGTCTTCAATTGTTGTTTGTTATGAGGCATGTTTGTTTTTCATTTCCTTGTACTCGCTTACCAACTACACTGAAAAACATGTATACATAAGTCCAATGATCACCAATTGTATTTCATTCAGTTGCAGAAAGACATACTGATGAAGACTTACAGCAAATGGAAGCACACTGCATTTCTGGCTCATGGGAGACAGTTCAGACTCTGGAAGCTGCAAGCAATGCCTGCCAGAAAGGAGCACATTATATACCAATGAGAGGAACATATAGAAAGCCATCAATATATAAAACATGAAACAAAGTTGTGCAAAATAGATCCCTTTTCAAAATCTGAGATTTATTGACTGGAATGGAAATTCTGGGAGAGAAAAAAAACAACAACAACAAACCAACAGAAAAAATATGAAACACATACAATACATAAGAATTAGTTATGAGATTACAACTCAAGGTTTATCTAACAATGCAGCTCACCCAAAGAGGCACTAACAATCTGATGGAAGCAGCCAAAGCTGATCTATGTGTCTGTTTTGCTGTTTCATTTGAATCATTCTCTAAAAACAAAATTCTGATATTGTGTCCAAACAACAGTGATGGCGATGCTTATGTGACACATAGCTTAGTCTCTTCAGTCAACCACCAATGAGGAAGTTAATAGATCAGCTGTTCTAAACTATGTTGATACTCTATGTTAAGACTGTGTATGATATTGCTGATAATAAAGTTATTCTAATCAGTCACTCCAGTCTGAAGGAAAGGAATGAATCACTTTTTCTCCTTCTAAATCAAACAGTACTAATATTGCATTTTGCTAATTTTATCTAAGACACATGGTTTTGATTTATTAAATCACTTGCTTGGGAAGGAAGTAAAGGTCTGATTGATCTCTTCCCATACTATACAATATGCTACTGTATCCTGTTAATATCATTTATAGAATATGGCTTGTCAATTCAAATATCACTAAGTAAGGAAGAATTGGTTAAGCCATTCTTCTTCTATGCTGACACTGTCTTTTGCTAATGTTGCCTATAGCACAGAATATTGGGGTATTCGGTCACTCAATCTGGAGCTAAGTAATGGATCAGCCACTCAACTCTGAAATAAGACAATACTGATAATAAGTCTGATGCCATGCCTGATAACAATAGTGCTAATATTGTTTTTAGCACATAATTGATCAAACCAGTCGCTCAGTTTACAGGGAAGTAATGTGCTAGCTATTCTACCAAGACTACCCATACTGACAATTGAGATGTGACTCGATGAAATCAGGCTCTCATCAAATTTTGAGCATATGGAGTTATTAGTATCACAGTAAAGATTATTCATTCCCCTTTAAGTGTGTGAAAAAAATACTTGTTCTACATTAAGTGGAAGTTGAGATATTGGCAATTGAAGACGATGGGGGGTGGCCTTTTACTGCAACTGAATTTACTGAGAAAATGGCTGATCACTTTTGTAAATCCTTACTAATCTTTGTTAGAACCTGCCACTATATTACAATTTTGGAGCTTTTACTGGATCTATTTCAGTAAACTGAACTTTGAAATGCATTTTTAGATTGATATAGAAGGGTTTGATGAAGAAAAAAGAATTGCATTAAAAATTCATTCACCGTTGAAAAACATGTGATTTCTCCAGTCGGTTCAGTTGAATGAGCCCTGAGAGCCCTGATATCATCATGTCAGTTGCTTATAACACATAACTGATCTCCTCTATTGCTCACTCCAAAGTAAAAAAAAAAAGATAATGGATAATTATTCTCTTCTCTCATATAGAATGCTTATATTGTGTGTTTCATAATTGAAATAATGTTGCTTACAATGCATAACTGATCTATTTCATCACTCATTCTTCAAGGGATAATGGATAAGCTGTTCTCTTCCCACATCATACAATCCTGATTGTGTATTATGCAAAAGGTATTTTACAAGACATGGATTTCATGAATTCATTCACTCACTCTGGAGGGAAGTAATGTATCTTTTGTTCTCCTCCAACACACTCCCCTTTCACCACCTTGTAGTCTTCCTTACGACATCTGGGACAGGCGTGGCGTGTCAGCCACAGGAAGTGGAAGGTGCAGCCGTCACAGGTGCCATCCGAGCACTTCGGGGGCAGCTGGATCTTGCCCATGTCCTTGACAGAAGGGTCACAGCGCAGACTGATGATGCTGCTTCTGCCATTAGGGCAAGCATTGGTGGAACTGTTAAGAGAGACAAGAGCCAGACTAGCTTATTGTTACTAGTTAAATGTAGCTTACCTAGCATAGTAAATCTAACAGAAAGATGAAGATGTTTGTGTCTCTTTCATCACAGAACTGTGTCTCTATTATATGTCTATAATTTACTTAAGAATCATATCCATATATAACTAAAAAGAAATACATATGTCAAATATAAAGATAACACATAATAAATGAGATGGAAAAGTATTTATATGTAAAAATGAAATATTTCATAAACTATCAATATGAAAGTTAATTAATGGGGTCTGATTTGGAGAAATCCTTTGGTAAACTGAAGTATCTAGGAATTAATAAATGAGCCTTTTCCATGCACATTTATATAATGCATGATGAAATACGTCCTGAATGTAAACTATATTTTCACTCTTCTTCCTTCCTTTCTTTTTTTTTTTTTTCCAGCTTACTTTGTTTCACACTTACCCTCCTGATTCATAATAGAAGTGGATGTCTCTTTCAGTGTCTGCAACAAAAAGAAATGGTTCGGTTGTTAGATTGTGTGGCAAGAATGGCTTATGTGCTGAACTCGTCAGCGAAACGATTGGTTAAAATCGCAGCATAAAATTATAATTCATCCGATGCCTAAGAACTGAGCTTTGTTTTTACTTGATCAGTTCCTGTCAAGTTACAATTTTGGATTGAGTATCCTCATAATGCCTAGCAAAATACATTTTCAATCTTGATTCATGGACAATGGAATATGACTGATTGACTCTCAATATAAAAAAAGTCAACATCGGAGATTAAACATGCTCAGAATATAAAATCTATGTGTAGTCCATGACATGCAAAATTATTGTTTGTTAAATCAGAAACTGATAAAACATAAAAAATAATAATTCTAAAAAAAAAAAAATCCATGATTTCAGGTGCCTTATATAAAAAGGACAAGGAAGGACATTCTATGCTGAAATAGCCTCTTCAAAAGGAACTGAAAGATTGATAAATTACACTGTATTATACAGGGATATCAATCTATCTACATGAAAAAGTAGGAGAATTTACTGGTATATTTTTTAGCAGCATATAAAACTGAAGTAGGTTAATGGTAAATAATACTGAATTTGGGACCAACAGACAAATTACTGACAGCCAAAAAGTATGAAATTCTATTAAAGTAGAAAATTTAACATCCCTGATTATATGAGACATTGGTAAACAGGTTCAAAGTTCATTTCTCACCTTCAGATGGAAATCCCTCCTCCTCATACAAGCCATGCATTGAGATATTGCTCACAATCTTGGTCAGGTGAGTTCCTAGACTGAAAGCATCAAGGACCAAAAACATTGATACACTGTATTAAAACAAGAAGCATTAATTCCGTCCTTCAGTAGAACTAACTACAGATAAAAACTTTCCTCTTTTTTTTTTTTTCTTAAATACAAACAGAAAAATATTTTGTGAGATAGAAAACCAAACAAACCAAAAGAAAAGAAAAACCAATAAATAAACAAACAAACAAAAAAAAAAGCTTTCAAAAAGACTTCATGAAAACTATATAAGAAATTTCTCTACAGATTTTTTAATCTAAAAAAAATCCAGAAAAAAATTTAAGAAAACAAACCATATAAATTTCCTAAATACTACAGATTTCTTTCATACACGACATTGTTAATCAAATATTATTCCTACGTGCTCTATATGTTTCAAGATTTCACAACTTTAACCATCTTATTGGTTGGATGATATCATCCAGGATTGATTCTTTCTGCAGCTTGTTTTGTTAATTCATGGCAGATGAACATATGTGACTGGCAAAGCCTGACACAAGGCAATGTTCTGCCACTTTATATGGGTAAACTGATCTGCTGTAATAACTGAATACACTTGAAATTTTAGAAGTCATACAATAATAGTAATAAATAACAGTAATAATAATTGAGAGCATTTATATAGTGCTTATCCCCTTAAGTACAGCTTCTAAGTCTTTTATTACCCTGACAGATCCAGAGAGGACACTCATGAATGTTCTCAGCTTCCTGTAAAGCATACATCAGGAGATTACCTGTTAGGTGCTCAAATCCTTGCCATTCTAACAATAGCAATCATGTCTATAGTTGGGTATCCATTTAAACCCGGGTTGAGTCAGGAAATTTGTGTAAATTGTCTTTCCCAAAGACAAAGTGTTAGGACCGGTTAGGATTTTTAACCCGAGACTTTAGATCCTGAGTCCGACTGCCCAACCGCTAGGCCACCAACACCACAAATACATAACTATTCTTTCTGAAACCTAACCATTGCGACCAATGAATACTTCATAAGGAAAACCAAAATAGCTTTTGTGGGTGACACATAGAATTTAGAGAAAGATTTTCTGTTTATTTAAAATTTCATTTCCCATACAAAAACCAGTCTGTTGAAATTGACTCTTACTTGCAAAGGACAGTGCCTTAATTCACTCTTATTTTCCCTCCCGAAAGCCAGTTAGTCAGAGCCAATCTGAACATTGAGTAAAGACTCTCACCTGACAGGCTGTGTTGAGACCACAGGCAGATCTGGATCACCTTGTGGGACAAGGGTAGATCGACACACCATACTGGCAAGAGGGCTTCCCTGGTCCAGTAACTAGAAGAAACAGTAAGTATCATGGTAAAAGGCCAGATCTATGACAAACATCAGTGTGTTAAACAATATTTGCCGAGAGAAAAAATTCCACAGAAAAATATTTATTTATTCTTCAATTATTTTCATAAAATAAAAATATGAGTAGACAAGAAACAACAACAACAACAAAAAAGAAACAAAGAACATTAAAAAAAAAAAAAAAAAGAAACTGAATATTGACAGTGACATAGCTCAGATCTTGTATCCAATTTTGACTAAGGAGTTGTCAAAAAAAAAAAGAAAAAAAATCTGAGCCACATTAAAAGCTACAATATGCATTATGATCTGCCTGAGAGGGAGATCCCCCAGATTTCACATGGTCAGAATTAAACCCACCTTTCTTGATAAATAAAGATTTAAACATGGAACAAGTACATGTACTTAAGTACTGATCACGAACAAGCACATCATTTCAATTGATCACCATTAATTTTTTTGCAGACACAAAGTTTGCATGTTACACAAGAAAGCTTCTTTGAATTTTTAAATTAGCTCATCAAATCAGTCTCAATTTCAAATAAAAATGCAGTTGTCTCCTGATAGTTTTTTATTCAGTTTACATTTACCATGACACCAGTACTGACTTTAGTAATGCATCCATAAATTGAGAGGGTTGCTGTCAACAAAATCAACTAAATCTGATCAACTGGTCCTCATAGTTTCAACAGACTCAGGACGACTTATGCCTGACCTATAAACCATAATCAAACATCTTTTAAAATGTATATTTATGCCTCTAAGTGTGAAAGAGAATTCACCAATACTAGTTAGTACGGGCTATACAATATTATGACTGGATAGTACTAATGTACTTAACATAATATTTAAGTCATACATGTACTTTACTATTGCAAGCATTTAAAGGAACCATAACTCAGCTACAAGCACAAAGCATGAGGTTATAAATTTAACGGCCAGTTGTGAAAGCATTTTTCCTCATAAGAAGTAAAAGTATGCATGTCATTCTTTTCTGCATACAACAAGAGCTGATTCATGCATTTCTCTCAATAACATTAATAAAAAAAAAAAATGATTCCTTGTGTTGATATAAAGATATCATGTACTGGGCAAAACTACAACTTGCTATGATATGATATATATTAGCACATTCAAATGTTATACAGTGTGTAGTTATTCTCAGTTTTTAACTGGAAATTTAATTTGAGCAAATCATACATGTGTACATTTATCAGAGACTGGTGTCAAACAGTGCAAAGGGATTTTATCGTGTGACCTTGCCATGGGTTTGGTATCTACAATTACAATGTAACTGACTGACAATAAACAGAAGAGAAATATGATGGCCACATCTATCAATTTTTCAGATGGATTAAGAAAGAAAAAAAAAAAAAAAAGACTGTGGAAAAAAAAAAAAAAAAAAAAAGAAAAAAGGAATGAGCTGGAGAAAAAGGAAATAGTCTTGATAGCAATGACTATTTTATGGCAATAAGAATCTAACATCAAAACCTCCTCCCACAATCAATATGAAAGAGTGAAAAGAAAAAAAGGATAGTGTGATATAGACATAAGAACGGGGTGGGGGGAGGGAGGAGAAATTCACTGCATAAAAACTGGAAATCAAAGCACAGCTTTCTATCATAAGAAAACAATCAAGACCGAGAAAATATAAAGAGTGAAGGTGACATAACTGTGACTTATTGATGAATGAAAAGGAGGACAGTTAAAATATAACTTGTTGAAGAAGCGTTAGCAAGCCTAATCATTTCTGACTTCTCTTTGAAAGATTATCTACCTTTCTGAGAATCATTCAAGGCATTCAAGATCAGAAAAAGTTGCATGTCTATTTTCCTGTTTTTATTTTGAGTGGAGTAAAATTATGATGAGCCTGAGTAAAATTATGATGAGCCTTTCATTCTTACTTTGAAGAACTAAACAAATAAGTACATTATTACCATACAAAACAAAAATGAAAAAAGAGAGAGAGAGAGAGACAGACTGATAGAAAGGAGAGAGAGAGAAAAAAAGCAGAATGAGCCAGAGAGAGGAGATGGAGAGAGATAGAGATGACTACAATCCTAAATTGCAAAACTGCCTATACCAGCTCAGGAGAAATATGGACAAAATGAGAACTAAGCAATGACATTAAAAAGGAATTTTTCAAATAAGAAAATTGAAACTATGGACAGAGTGAAAAAGAGACATGATCTCTTGAAAGTATGAGTAAAACAATATGAAAGAAAAACAAATTACAAAGACCCAATAACAGTGTAAGAGAAAAAAAGCTCATTAAGAAAAACAAAAATTAAAAATCCCAAGACAAAATCCCAGACCTGAAGTAAAAAATCTCTAGAACTATGAAACAAAATGATAGTAACCACAGAATTGCAATTTGAAAGTAGCAAAAAAAAATTATTTCCATATCACCCAATACGTAGAGAGCATATTAAATTACATAAGCAACTAGTAGCAAGCTGTTTTACCAAAGCCCCTGTCACCCATCATGCACATAAACCCAAGATTACTTCAAATTCAACATACTTGTGAGCGGCTGAGAAGTTCCTGCTCCTCTGATTTCTTTGTTTTTATTTGGTTTTATTTTTAAGAACAAAAACAAAACCAATGTTTAGTGTTTTGCTAGTAAATGTATGGAGATTGTTTTTCAAGAGCCCAAATCCTTCCCTTTGCCAGACATGAAGGCTTCTGAGCAAGTACCATTATGAAGTAAAAGCAAAACAAAAGAAAAGACTAAACCCCCCCCCCCATCATCTTTCCTCTTTCTATTTAAATCACAGAATTGGAAAAAAAAAAAAAAAAAAATCAACCTGAATTATGCATTAATACTGGCAAAAAAACATTTTCTCAACATGTCTTTTCCAGAATTTGTCATGGTGTGCATTTTATACAAAAGGAAAAGCGATCTGTTAATGTGTCTAGAAAGAGGAAGTTACCAGGGTAATGAATAAACAGTCTCCATAAGTGCATGACTTAAACAGTAACTGTTAAAATCCAGTGATTTTGGACAAGCACTCAAATACCTGGAGACTGTTTTGAGAGTGCTGCAAATAAGATAGTTTTGAGTGGGGAAACTGGAGGTATGCATCACCAACAAAAGAAGAGGCAATTATCATGACCAAATGATGCTTGTGTATTATATAAGAGGGGATCAACAGAGATCTGATAAAACATTTATTCAACGTGAGCGGTCATGACTTATCTCTTTTTCATTTAAACGTTAGGAATGTGTTCTTATATCATCCATGATACAGAATGAAACGTATGAATCATTATCATACCTCTAAAGCCATCAACTGATACAATGTTTCAGGATGCAGTGATGTTCAGTATAAGTCTGTTGGTTTACAGTATTTCTTATTCTATTGATTGGATATGAAATATCATCTTGAGGATGATCTTAAGTACATCTTATCGCATTCCACTTACATTACGTTCTATATATGTCTTTCAGCAACCTGGAGATGGTTATCTCAAATCATTGTTAAGGAAATGAGACCTTGTGAGTTTTTGTATGCATGAAATGAAGAATTAACTCATGCCACCAAAATATCTATTGTTACTATGTTAGCCAAGTCCACAAAAAAATCAAGGATTATTCCAACCTCCATTTGATGGTTGAAAACTAAAGGTTAAAAATTAGTGAGAGGCTATATATTAATACCCCTACACCTGTTCATGCACTCAATGCTTGCACTACAGTCACCAAGCTCCACTCTTTGCCACTTCATGTGTTACAGATTAGTCTGGAGCATTACTGAAACGTTTCCATGCTTCCTTCATTCTCTAACTTCAGATCCATATGATATTCAATGGATAGTGAATTAGTAGGATCATAATTCAAATTTTTCATGACTTTCTTTTTTTTTTTTTTTGTCACTCTAAAATCTACAGGAGTTTTGATCAATAATAAATTAATTAGTGTGGATCAATCTCATTACTCAAATGCTTCCATGTCTCCACCTTCCTACCTCTTCCTTTTAGCTGCTTTAGTATCTGTATGATGTTTGACTAGTGTGGACAATTGTTCAAAACTATGCTTGCTTCTTCCATTTAGTCACATCACAGCCCATAGGACAATTATATTTGATCAACAACAAAACAGTGTGTGCTATTCTTCAACTGTTTCCATACTTGTTATCTTTTGTCACTTTAAAGTCCATAGAATATATCAGTATAATTAGTCAGGGGCAACCATTGTTCAAATGTTTCTGAACTTCTTTTATTTTGTCCCGTCAAAATCTATGAAATGTTTGATTTTGACAGCAAGTTACAGTGGACCTTTCTTCAAGGGTTTTCATGCTTCTAATTTTACATCTCTTCAATATTTAAATGATATTTGACTGACAAGCACTTTGTGTGATCTTAATCCAAAGGTTTCATACTTTATAATTTTGTTCCCTTTGGACCTTGATTCAAAGATTGTCACACATCTTTTATTACATCTCTTTGGTATTCATATGAGATCTAATTCATAAGCAACTGGGGTGGACCGTAAATTCAAGGGCTTTTCATACTATGTACATTTTGTTCCTTCAGAATCCAAATGAAATATGAAGGCATCATGCTCCTGTCATGTTGCCATTTCCCAGAGCAGGTACCTGATCTTAACTATTTAGGGAGAACCATTACTCAAAAAATGTCAGAGTTCTTTCAGTTCATCACAGGACTGGATCTGATATTAAATTGTGTGACACTGTTTATTAATCTTGCACTATGAACAGCTTTGTCTTCAAGACAAATAACACTGGTGAATGAAAGTTGCTCTTTCATTGCTCTATAAGAGTCTTAACATTTGGACACTAGAAGTTCTACAAAATTCTCTTCTCTTGTGAGTTTTTGGCAGAAATGTACAAAACATTTTACAGACTCAAAGTTTCACAAAATAGTCTGAGGGTAGTACTGATTTTCATACTCTGGACCATCTTCTGACAGAGATAAATTTTCATAACAGTTGAGGTCAAAGAGCTGACAAATTTTTATCAATTACATAACGATATGAGACATAAAAAGGGGATTTTGCTTTCACTTCTCATTCTTGCCTGCCTTCCAATCACTCTGAAATACAACTGATTGAATAACTACATATATACTGAAGTAACTAGTCACATTAACATAGGGATTTTTCATGCCAAATTAGATGTATGCATTCCACATAGGCCAAATGCTAATATATATCTAGCTTGTTCAATCACAATGTGTATGAAGTGTTTTGATTTGTTAATGCTACATTTTTATCCCGCTAATTCAATCTTAGGTTAGGTGTGTGAAGCATTTCACAAGGGGGATCGGTAGATATAACCAAGTTAATTCAATACTGGAATTGGTGTTTCAAGCATTTCCCATGGAGTGATGCCAGATTCAATCCTGGATTAGGTATACAAAGCATTAAACATAAGGCAATGTTAGACTCCAAGTAACTACTTTGGATTAGGTTTATGAAGCATTCCCTGATTAACTGTATGAAGCATTCCATTTGGTCAATGCTAGATTTATATCCAGATAATTCAATCCTAGTTGAGGTGTATGAAGCATTCCACAAGGAGTGATGCCAGATTTATATCTGGCTAAAAATAAACAGTGGTGTTTCCACTCTGATACCTTTCTGCTGAACAATGGGGTTTCGTTCACACACTGCCAGAGCCCACATTAGTCTGGTTATGGGAGAAGAGCTACATCAGTAGTAAGCAGTAGCCATTGTTAGTGATTTATATTACCTTCTGGGATAAACTGAGCTAAATAGAAATAAAACAATAGCTACATAACTCAGTGCTTTCGACAGTGTGGTACAACATAATTTTCACAAAAAAAAAAAAAAAAGAAGTACTTAGAGAAAAGGTCACAGACTGAGTAATAATTTGATCCACTTACTGTCTCATGAAGAAAATGAGACAGGATTTTTGATAACATGCACATCGTTATCAAATCAAAAGAAAGCTACTGATGGTCATTCAGAGCTGAGATTGTCTCCTGTAGGGGCCTGAACAGCTTAATTTAAATAATAACAGTGATTCATTAAAGACAGCTCTGTGTCTGGGCTTGAAACCTGAACAAAGAAGGAAAAAATTCCTTGATCCCATGAGAACAACAACACTAGCCATATTCTCACAGATATACCAAGTTTTATGTATTCTCTCTATGATGTACTTGGTCATTTTTTTATTTTTATTTTTTAATCTTCCATGCCTTTCAAGATGTCAAGGCATTCCTTTAGGTCACTGTTCTGGACTACTTTAAGAAAACTTAGTTGCCCAGAAAATCTTATGTCCTATTTGATAACAGAAAATATCACATAAGAAAGAGAAAGTAAAAAAAATAACATCAAACACATCAACTAAAGTTTCCATAGCAATGCAAAACTTATGAAAGGCATAATGATAATGAAATTAAGATCTCCAGATATCTACACAATGGGGTCCTGCTTAAAAGTCAAGACAAGCTCATTTCTAGGTTTTCAGGTAGTTAATACACTAGTCTTTACAGCAGTGAGAAGCAAAAGCATTTGCTCTGGACAGATAGATGAAAAGAGTTTACACTCTTTTCTTAAATCTCCTGCTTTACCAGTGTGCCCCTTTCTTTTTCTGGTTCTCATGCATGCACATGACCCATGGTCCTGGACTATTGCTGTTCAATATGATGCATTTGCAAAACTATGGCGAGCTTTGTCAAATTAACACAGAAAAGTGTTGTGGTCTATCCTTTGATCCTTTTCTAATCATCAAGGGTGTTAAAAAAAATATAGTGAGTGATAAAGACCTGGTGTGATGACACCTAGCTTCAAAGAAAGCATTTAGAGAACTCCAAAGTTGAGTTTGGCAGAGAAACTCCAACCATCTTCTAACATTGAAGTAAGAAATGCTCATATCATATCTCAAAATATCAAAAGAAGACTGTAGCTGCATTTCAAATCACAACTTTGATCTTGACTTGTAAACAGTCTTCAAAAATTAAACAAGGATGCTAGTTCAACTTACAAAAACTGAATGCTCATACCATAACACAACTAAATACATGTGCTCATATACAAAAATGACATTACATAAAAAAAAACAAAAAAAACAAATCTATGACAATCTGACAACAAAATATCACAGTCAGTTTAGCTGTTTTGAGAAAATGGACAAAAACTGCTCTGCACAAAGCAGAGTTAGAAAATATGCTTATGTGGCAGACCACACTGCATGCAATGAAGTAAAAGTATTCTGGCAAACTGTTCTTACAAGAAGTTCTTTGTGTAATGATGATTACGGCTGAATTTGTAACTCAGAACCCCCCCCCAAAAAAAAGCCAAAAAAAAAAAAAAAAATGACATAGGCAATTGCTGAATGACACTGGAGAAAATTTATGACAATTTAAATGAAATGACAACACAGAGAAAATGAAAGAGGCTTTGGGAGCTTACCATTGTTGCAGCAGTGACATTGTTTCTGCAAGTAGGCAAAGGCTGAGAGCCGTGGTTGCACAGCGAAATGTTGAAGCCATGGTAGTACTGAGTGCCACTAGCTGTGAACAGCCGGGCCCCTGATACAAAGCGAATGCTGAAAACATATCCACATATATTTATTCTAAATGCATCACTCTACTGACTATTAAAAATGTTTATTATCTGCTAACATGAACACAACCATGATGCATCCCACTGGACCATAGGGTAAATATTCCTGTGTTATGTTTTTTT
Organism: Peronia verruculata; assembly: GCA_038406235.1. Lineage (NCBI taxonomy): Eukaryota > Metazoa > Mollusca > Gastropoda > Systellommatophora > Onchidiidae > Peronia > Peronia verruculata. Next base: position 998 of record JBCAUA010223029.1, on the reverse strand, counting down.
AAACGTCTTTCAACCTCTTGGTGGGGGTTATCTTGACGGTTCTTTGTTTAAAAAAAAAAAAGAAAAAGAAAAAGAAAGAGAACCTGTCTCAAAAAACTCCTGTCTTCACTTTTGGAGAAAAAAAAAAAACTACTGCTACTACTAATAATAATAATAAAAAATCTTGTCCACTTTTGAAAAAAAAACAAAAAAAACAAAAAACCACGGCAGCAGACTACCTATTCAGTTCAGATACTCCCTATCCTATTTTATTTCTTACTCAAGATGTGTGTTCATTTTTGTATTTGTTTTCCATTCTACTTCAATACGGCCCCTAGTATTATTTCTATTTGCCATGTTGTTTTGACTTTGGTTGGTCCCCGTTTTTATTCCTGCTGCTTTTCTCATTCTATTGTTCGTGGACTGTGTTAAAAGGTCCCCCAACAAGGATCCGTGGGTGTCACTGTGTTGTACTGGTCACTCGTGGGTCCCTTACTATTTTTACTTGGTATGTATGTCTCTATTGTCCCTACCTCCTTCTCTAATTTTCCCTACTCTATCTACATAGGGACGAGCCCGTTGGCCTTTATTTCCTATTTCCCTGGTCTGGGATCCGAGAAAAATGCGGCCGCACCGCACTTTATGCGGCCGCATTTTTACCCACTTGCCGCATGATTGCCGCACTTTTTGGCACTTTTTTGCCATTTTGGAATATTTTTCCGCATTTTTTGCCATTTTTTGTATATTTTATTTATGGAAGTGAATAGAATTCTTTGTTGATTTCGATTTTTTAAAAAAATTTGGCAGACTTTTCTTACCTGGCACAAAAACAAATGAGGGGTCCTACATAACTAGTTTCTTTACTGCTGCAACTACAGTCGACTTCTACAGCACATAATAAAGTCAGAACGTAAGCAATCACTTAGCAGACATCTAGGTCTACAAAAAATACACCAGAATGTCTGAGAACACGGTCGTGTAACCTCCCCCCAAGTCCATTTTAAAAAAATCTCAATACA
>JBCAUA010223028.1:32500-36535 GCA_038406235.1 Peronia verruculata | reverse complement strand
GGAGGAGGAGGAGGAGGAAAGGGGAGGGTAATGGAGAGAAAGAGAGAGAGAGAGAGAGAGAGAGAGAGAGAGAGAGAGAGAGGAAGGAAGAATGTTAACGGGAGGTAGTAGCGTTATTGGTATCCACATCAAGTCAAATTGCACAAATTTGAAAAAAAAAAAAAAAGCATCACCCTACTCCATTCTGGTCTCGAGGCTTATTAAAATGGGTCAAATCTTGGTTCAAATCAGTGCAATCTGACATGAACGTGAACACCTTTCCCTGACACACTGACCCTCCAGTCCTCTAAATGGCCTGGTCCATCTCTGGATAACATTGCCAAGAACACAGAGAAAGCAGGATGAAGGGTTGGAAAGGAAATGCAAAAGAGACAAACCTTGCGGGGAGTTCTACGTTTAGTATCTGGTTGGTCCTGGTTAAGAGAAAAGGTTTGGGTTAGAGATAAAGAGTCATAGAGATCTGACATACAAACAGATCTGAAACGATAGGATGTAACACATAATCATGGACTATTACATATTTTATTATAACCAGGAATTGTTAGTCAAGTTTTAAGTCTGTGGGATATCCCTGAGATACAGGTGATACGTTGTCAATTTGATCATGACAGGTAGGCTCTGTAGGGGGAAATACATGCTGGGGATTCATATTGATACAAACACATGGAATTAACTGGAAATGGAGTTCATGGGGTTCTCCCGTTCATTATCTGTGAAGAAAGAACAGGGATGAAATACAGAACAGTCAACTTGACTTGTGAATCGACCATGGGAATGAATCACACTTGTATAGAGAATACCATTATGGATGATTCAAATGAACGACATAATATAACACTGAGCTGATATATTTTGCTGATGACTCATGGCTTGAGAAAATGCATACAAATGACCTATAACTGACGTGAATCGATGAGTTAAGAATTGGGGCATGAAGTTTTTGTAAACAGGATATTTAAAAAAAAATTCAAAAAATGGCACACCACCGCAATGTTTTACTGATTCTGGGCACGAATCAAAAAAGGCAGAATACTGATGAGTGATATACATCATTTGTCGTACAGGGCTTGGAAATGGATTAGATGTAGAGGGAATGCCAATAACACACGTTAGGGAGACAGAAATTGGGAATTATTAGTGGATATTTAGGAAGAAAGACGCATAACTGGATTATTCGTCAAAATTTGGGAATGCGTAATCTGTGTGGAGAATTTGGATGAATCACACATGAAAAGACTGATGGAATATAGAAATGAATCACTTTATTATACAGCTGAGATAAACATAATCAGGGAATCAATAATTTGATAGGACAGAGCTGTTCTGGTAATGAGGCAGTTTAGCACTAGCACCCAGGGCGGGCCTGGGCACGTTGGCAGAGAACGACCGGCACAGATCGGGTGAGGTAATACAATATGCAGTCAGTCGCTGGTTGCCAAGTGTGATAGAACGCGATCAATAACCCAACACGTTTTGTGATAATTTACCATCTGTAACACTCTCACCACTGCTTATAAATCATTCATTCTGCCTCAAATAACCTGGCCTTGACCATCATCCCCCCCTTCCCACATACCCACTCTACACTGTATCGAGGTAAAATCCCATCTCATCGACACGTCTTCGGGATCGAGGTCCCAATTTTATTAAATTTGAATCCCTGTCTGTTTAGGCAATTAAGTTTTAAAACATTCGATTTGATTTTTTCGACAAGAACCAGCGACATACGCATCTCAAAGAAGTGAACACTGCTAGCTGGATCTAGAATCTTACCCCTACCGCTTCCCTGTGAATGCCCGAAAAGGAGCAAATAAGTACAACTTGGATTACGTTGCATATCCCGTGAGACTGCATCTAGTATCTATACAATGTTTAATGGATCTAGATCTCGATTTAGAACCATGGCAGTGTAGGTCTGTAAGATTTTTTTTGGGGGGGGGGGGGGAGGAGGGGAGCAAAACAAAACAAAGAGAGGATTTATTTAGTCTACTTAACGAACACTCACCATCGCTGAGCCCACTCGAAGTACAGGAAATGCTAGAGTTTTCTAGATTCTATATCTTTACCTAATCTAAACACATCCCTCATGCCGAGCACTGAGTTTCCTAATAATGTAGATCTAATAGATATATCTACATTTTACTGTAAAGAGGAATGGACGGTCCGTGTGTTTGGGGGGTGGGGGTGGAAAGAGGGGTTCGCGTTACTCTGCATGTACATCATTAGACTGCATTAATGCGAATAAACATCGGCCGATTTTAATTGGACGTCCAGAATGAGGCGAATGTCAAAATCGACTGATCTTTGGTCCAGACCGGTGCAATCTGACAATGCGCACATCGAGTAGATAAAAGTCTAGATCTACAAACTGAACAGTTAACATCGCCTGCATGGAATGCAGGAAGTGTCAAGTTATTCCAAATGCTCATTCAGTCTAAAGTTTTGTTCTGTGTTCCAACACAGAGTTGTCTTGTACAATGCAAAGAAAAGAAAAGAGCATCAATTCTCAAACCAGCAATGAACGAGGGGTAACTTTAGGTAAATATTTACTGCCGCCCACACACAAAGCACAAAAACCAGTGAAATGTGCGCCCCCATATTGCCAGGGATGAAATCCTGAAGCGAGCTAATTAGAGAGGACAACCGGGCAATCTGATATCCCGGTCGTGACCTCGCCGTGACCCCGGCACGCCCCGTAACTCTCGCGCCGGTATGGATAGTCGGATGAAGATAATAATAATACTCTGCCGATTGTCAGTTGAGTTGTATACGGTAGCCAAGCTCTCAACTATTCTGCTCTATCCTTTCAGGACCCCCTTGCTCCATCTCCCCCTTCCCCTCTCTGATTGACTTGGAGTGTGCTGGTAAGTGATGTAATCTACATCGGTGTAACTTGAACCCCTTCACCACTCCCACTCCATCACAGAGACTGAAGACTAATTAGTATCATAGATTTAAAGCACACGGCCAGCAATATAGGCTCATGAATGACATCCATCTGCGAAAGTCTTCCACCCCCTCCCCTCCCTCTCCCTTTTTTCTCCTTTCTCCAACGTGAGAACGGCGAGCGATGTCCGATACGACTGAAGAAGCAATATTATCATGAGAGGGAGAAAAATAAAACAGTCCGCCAATTAATTTTGGACAGGTTCACGATCGTTGTAAAGTGAATACCGAATACGCCTGCTTTACATACATATTCTGACAGGTCCTCGTCAGCTCTTTCCTCCTCCTCCTCCTGCCCCCCCCTCCTTTAAAAAAAAAAATGAGGACTGATTACTGATAAGTGGGGAATAATTTTTTATTTATAGCACTTAATTTGGGGCTGGCCCACGACAATTATAACAGAATGACACTGAATAAGCTGGCCCGAGTTTCATGCATATTCATTGATCTGCATCGACAAAACAGAGCCTTAACACAGGCGTCAGGCTATGCCACGGGCCGACACCTCAGTGAAGAGGATTGAGATAGCAGCAGGCAAAATAATTATAATAATTTCATGTTTGTTAGGTTATGAGATACGTTTATAAGGCAAAGGGCTGATCAAGTAGATAGAAGAAGAGAGGAAAGAGCGCGGGACAGAAGACAGGAGCGAGGATAGAGAAAATTATGTCATCTCTGGAACGTCAGGAATGGCATCCCAAGAGAGACATCCCACCGATGGTGCATTTCAGCGCCTGCAGGTGGGAGCAGATAACCCACTTATATACCCGGCAATACTTTAAGTAAAAGAGGAAGGGAATGAGCTAAGAAATCATGGCTTGCAGGATGCATACAGCATGCACTAGGTTGATGTGAGAGCTCATGAGAAACATTGTCCTCCAAGATCGAAACAGACGGTGAATGGAATCGAAAATAACGACAGAAGAAAGAGAGTGAGAGAGAGGAGAAAAATGAAAGACAGAAAACAAGAGAAGAAAACCAACAGAGTACAGGAAATCATGCAAGGCCGAACAAAAACAGGAAAAGAATATGAGAATAAAAGAAAAGGAAGAAGGGTAAAATGGGTAACAAGAAGGAAAGCGCCAAAAA
>JBCAUA010223028.1:0-27500 GCA_038406235.1 Peronia verruculata | reverse complement strand
GCCGTCTTCCTGAGATGAAATTAGATGTATATGACAGCACACATGTGACTTAACTGTCTGCAATACATAATAACCAACGGCAGGCGGGATACTTGGATGAAATAAACATTATTTAACCTTATCATTTCCCGAACATAACCCAGATCTTTGGATAAGACTACTGTATGAAATAAACAAATTATTGTCTTTAATAAGGAGATGGATCAACAACTACAACAAAATATTATTAGAATACTCAGGTAAAAGGTCTGTTGGATACATTGTTTCACCCTATAGTTGAAAAGACATACCTCAAACCTGTGGACACGGGGCCTCCTATGAATAAACATAGGCCTACCACTTTCTCATGATGAGGAAAAGAAACAAAGGGAAAATGGCAGAAGAGCGCTTTGGGCAGATAAACCTTATTTATTACTATGACTGCTAACAATAAGACAAGATTGAAACTGTGAATGGACATGTATATCTTTTGCTTTGAAGAAACCACCAACCAAAAACTGATTTCAGTCGGACAAATTAGATATCTGTCTCACAATAAATTTAGAAGCTTACTTTGCACACAAAAGTAAAGAGAATGAAGTACAAAATATATCGCTGCGCTGGAAAGGTTAACACAAAGGATAAGAAAAAAATCGACCGGGGAACAGACAAAGGCAGGACAACAGTTGAAGATCCATTCTTTATTTATGAATCTGCATGGCATCTTGGCACAGGACGCGCACTGGGAGGGAATGCCAGGTAAAGATTGAATCTTCAGGGTAAATTTACACAGGAGATGGGAAATACTGATTTGGTAAAGTACATAAAGAAAATCCCTCTCTGTCGTATCTAAACCTCGCCGAAATCTAACGGTCTTTGCTCTAGTCGAACATAATCAGCTTACGGCCGACAGAGATAGACACCCAGTAACAGACAAACAGAGAGTGTCATGGAGACAAAGAGACAGAATAAACGAAAAAGTAAAGGACAGCACATGGCAGGAAAGAGGTAAGGAGAGAGAGAGAGAGAGAGAGAGAGAGAGAGAGAGATAGAGAGGAGGGAGAGAGGGAGTGAGAAAGAGAGAGATATAAATTAGGAAGAAGAGAGAGAGACACAAAGGCAGGCGTTTTGCGAAGGAGAGGGGAGGTATTATAAGAGAGAGAGAAAGAGAGGAGGAAGAGAGGGAGTGAGAAAGAGAGAGATATAAATTAGGAAGAGGAGAGAGAGACACAAAGGCAGGCGTTTTGCGAAGGAAAGGGGAGGTATTATAAGAGAGAGAGAGAGACAGAGAGAGATACAGAGAGAGACACTTACACACAAAGATATACAGAGAGAGAGAGAGAGAGAGAGAGAGAGAGATCGTCAAACTACATTTCGATTTTTTTTTTTTTTAACATCAGTTTTCGAGGAAAATGTGTTCTCTCAGAGCGCGTAAGATTTGCTCACCATCGATCATAACTTGGCTTTTATACACATACATACACACAGACAGGCATACACATTGTTCTCTACCAGTAGATAAAAATATTCTGTTCTCTGGAGACCTCTAGAAATCTTTCTATAGAATTAACTAAAATGATGCAGTTCATTTGTTTTCAAATCAATCGCCTACATAACATTAGCTAGCTTCCCTCGCTCACTCCAGAGGAACTAATTGCAGTATTCAAAAGATTCTGATATCTAGAGCCGATGTGTGTTGGGGAATCGACCAAAATTCTCATTAAAAAAGTGACTAAAATTATATAAAAATCAATGGCAAAACCCGCCCACTCTAAGGAGAACGAGTAACCTGTTGCGCTCAGGAGCGTATTTTCGCATGGTGTATTTTCACCAAAAAATGAAACCACTGTTCAATGTGCTGCTGTTTTCACAATCGTCACAAAAACAATTATACCCACTTTGCTGCTGTTTTCGTTCGTACTCTTGCCCGACCTGGGGGAACACAATCAGTCATAGACGCGTCCTATCCGGAGGACGTTTACACATGATCCTACGATCAATCGAATGTGGCCCTTTTGGAGCCTAGCCAAACCAATAGCTATGTTCTGCTTATTTCTGCCTAGATTCTGACAGACTGATATAATATAACGCCATAGGCCCGCTCTCGCTTGTGCATCAATTGCCAGCCAAAGGTTGAAAAGATTTGCTGTAGATAACAAACGTACTGTACAGTCATGTACATAGCTTCTTGTTGTTGTGCTGGGATTAAACGACACATCAGCATCATTACGGCTATATTGTGTCAAACACGGTACGATACGTTTGCATGCCAAGAAGAAGAGAGGACAGAAAGCGGGACAGAAGACGAGAGCGAGGAGGGAGAGAGAAGAGATCTCCCCTGGAAAGTCGAGGATGGCACTCCATGGGAGACACCCCATCGATGGTGGGCTTACACCGCCTGCAGGTGGGAGCAGAGCGCCTACTTATAAACTTCGGTACATGGGCACCGCAGCTCTTGGAGGTCATTAAACTAAGGATGAAACGACATGATTCTGTACTCTTCCTCCAGCTTTAAACATTCCATTTTTCCCCACTTTGTCAATTCAAAGATCGCACCTATTCACTGGCACTGCGATGTGTCAATGCTCAATGTACCGACAGGGACTAACCGTGATCTCTCAATACAGTTTGAAGTTATAGATTCGTCAACGAACAGTAAATTCTCTGGTATTAAGAAGCAGTACACTCCTCTTTTCAGAGCTCGTAAATTATTGATAACATATATAACAGTTATCAGGGATGTCAATCTGTCTACATGAAAAAGTAGGAAAAGTTCCTGGTACATTCTTTAGCAACATGTAAAACTAAATTACGTTAATGGAAAATAATACCGGATTTGGGGCCAACAGAGAAATTACTGACAGGCTAAAAAGTAGGAAATCCTACTAAAGTAGGAAACTTGACATCCCTGAGTTATCAGTTCAAGGACACTCATAATGGTTGAAAAGGCCAATGACAATCAAACTGGTTGAAAATGAAGGGGGAAAATCAAAACAACGACGAGCATGCACTCTCTTCTGTTGTAAGAAATAATACCGAAATAAAAACACGTCGCTAAACGAAAAATACATAGACAAATAGATAAAGAGACAAAATATATTTTTTAAAAAATAAAAATAGACAAAAATAAGAAAATTCGTTCTTTCTTTCTTTCTTCTTTTTTTTTTTTTTTTTAATATCTGACAGTATAAAATTTGATGTCTTTGGACTCTAGGAGAAATACATATTTCTGGCTGTCGAAGATTTATGGCCGTTGAATATTGATGGAGTGTATCGATCATCATCATCAGCAGCAGCAAAGCAGCCCTCAGCTTTGTCTGGAGTTATCGGGGCGCCATTGACAAATTGTGTCATGCGGCGTGTCTTAGGCGGTTAGACCTGGCGGAGCCCCATTCCAATGTATCGACAGCAGGCAAATAATCAGACACAAAGTTCCGGCTGTCATTATTAACACTTAGGTTGCATTTGCAAAAACAAAAACATACAAAGAAACAAAACAAAAAAAAAAAAAGAAAGAAAGGAAAGCACAGACAGACAATCAGACAGACAGACAGACAGACAAACAGACAGACAGACAGACAGACACGCATGCACGCACGCACGCACGCACGCAACAACAACAACAACAACAATAATCAAGATAAAAAAATGTACAATGGATAGCCACATTCTGGGTGTAACTTAAAACACCTTTTAAAAGAAATGTGAGATTATAATTATGAATTAACACCAACGACGGCAAAAAACAAAACGACAACACGATGACCAATCAAACAAAGAAAATCTACAATATCGAAATGACGGGGGGGGGGGGGGGGGTTTTCTTTTTTTTTTCCTTTTCCCCCCCCCCAACCTCTTTTTCCCTTTCAAGTTCGTCCAGAATTTAAAAAAAAAAAAAATTCCCGACCATTTCCCAGTTTGAGGCATGACAAAGGGAAGCTCAGAAGATGTCTGAGGGTCGGGTAATTTTGCCGCAAATGACCATATCCAATGTTCCTGTGCTATTGTTCATGACACATGCGACACCAAAATAGCTCACAAAACACATCTGTCAATGGTGCATCGCTCAACAACAGCAGTGGCAGAGAAACGCCAAAGGTACAAAACCGGAGGGGGGGGGGGGAACTTACAGGAGCTATTCTAAGATCTACCGTTGCAAATCGTCATTATTCCTCGAACTATCCACAAGAGTATCAACGAAATCAGGCCGACTGAATTCTCTGTTGTGACTGTTATATATTTGAACTTCCACCAGAGTAGCCCGCCCAAGGCATTATCTACTAAAGTGAAGTAGCCGATGACTTACGAGCATTAATCTGGAATCAAGCCGACGACGAGTTAAAAATGTCGACCTGCAGTAAAACAGCTGGCGGGTTATAAATGGAAATTTGCAGTCAAGTAACCCACAGATCATACAACATGCTAATAATTTTTATGTAGTGATACAATCGATGAAATACAGATGGTGACATATAGTCAAGGGGCAAATGAATTATAAATGTTAATCTGCAGTCAGTCTGTCACTCTGTTACAACTAGTAATCTACACTCGATTAGCCAATGGATTATACAAAAATTATCCTGTAGTAAAGTAGCCTATGGAGTAAAAACATTTATCTGCTTGTTTGTTTGTTTGAACTGGGGTCTAATGACACATCAGCACGATCTCGGCTACATTGTGCCAAACACAGTAAGATACGTTTACACGTCAAGAAGAAGAGAGGAAAGAGAACGAGACAGAAGACAGGTGCAAGGAGAGATAGAAGTGATGCCATCCCTGGAATATCGAGGATGGCATTCCATGGAAGACATCCCATCGGTGGCGGGACTTTCACCGCCTGCAGGTGGGAGCAGGGAACCTACTTGTATACCCCGGGCCTCCGAGAGGAACATTAATCTGCGGTCAAAAACTGATGAAGATAATAATAATAACAATAATAATAATAATAATAACTACAAAAAGGTCGCGTTGCCATCCATATCTGCGGGAATGAATGAACACTGCGCAATTATCCACTGTGGTCCTCAATCTTTCAACTTGGGACTGGTCGACTGCCCTCTCCAACTCTTTGTCCATGAATTATTCATCGCCACCATTCCCGCCTCCGCAACCTCAAGTACACAGCAATTATGGACTTTTACCATGATTTCTTTATTGACTTCATTAGCGTTCAGGCACGAGATTCTTCGATTAAGCCCGGCAGATATGAACTCCAGAGACGTTTTCTCTCCATCTTCACAGTCACTATCTTTCATCTGGAAAATCCATCATATTCCCATTCTCAGTTCCTCTCCCTCTTTCTTTTCCATCTTCTTTCACCTCTCTCTCTCTCTCTCTCTCTTTATGTTACTTCCGTGAAAATTAAATGACAAAAATTGAAATATATGCGGACAAACGAGAGGGGAGCGGAGGAAAGAGAGAGAGAGAGAGAGAGAGAGGGAGGGAGGGAGAGAGAGAGAAAGACAGAGAGAAAAAGAGAGTGTATAATGTGTATATGCGCGCGCGTGTGTGTGTGTGTTGAGAGGGAGAGAGAGAGAGAGAGAGTCGTCTGTTCTTCTATAAATTCAACCCACGACATAACTTGGTGACCGACCACAACTGACGTCAGCAAAAACAACATCAAAAACAACAAACACAAGAGGGGGGAAAAAAACAACAACATAAAAAGTGACCATAAACATGATTCCCGAAATAAAAGGCGGGCAATTAAACGTCTTGTAGTTGGAAACGAAAAGCCAAACGACACCGAGGACAAACATCCGCCAAACCGACAAGTGCGGAGATTAGGTTCCATTTATCAAGATGAAACCGGGATCAAGTACGTAACGGTATGGACACTCTTCTGATGACGATGTTGCCACGTGCCGCGAGGCCACTCTCAAGAGCAACGGGACACCAAAATAGCTTCAAACTTAAAGTAAAAACATCACGACAAGAATAAAAGGGGACCCATGATCCGTCTGTCTGGCCCTTCTTTCTCTCCTGCCTTCCCTCCATCTTCTTTCTCTCTCTCTCTCTCTAGCTCTTTCTCCCTCTCTCTTTTCTTGCTCCATCCCACGCAAATTTTCCATCCTCGTTCCCGACGGCTTCTATTTTCAATGACTCGCACTGTGCGCGCTATTATGTCCACTCTGAAACCTTGCACAGGAGGGCCATGCTATTTATACGATTGAAGAACTAGCCGATATCATACCATCGCTTCTAGAAGCCTCTCCGTCGTGTCCTATTCTCGACAACTGGAAGGGAGTATAAAATGAAAGAAAGCGATGGGAGGAAAGGGGGGGGGGGGGTCAGAGAGAGAGAGAGAAAGTGGCAGAAAGAACAATAAAAGTAAGAAATGACGAAGAGAAAAAAGGAGGGTCTCCGGTCTCACGACCCTCCCTCTTCCACGCATTCTCTGCCTCTCGGTCCAGAACATTTACACATTTGTAGAAGTCTTCTTCTTCTTCTTTTTTTTTTTTCATTAAACAAAACAAAAAACAAACAAACAAACAAACACACACACACAAAAAGTGACAGATAAACAAATGAATGAAAAAAAAAAAAAAAAGAAAAACAGAGAAAAGTAAATTTCTTCCTTTTTTCTTTTTTTAAAGAAACTTCATAGGATGACTATCATCACTATGGCCGCTGACAGCAATGGAGACTTCAAAAGAGGCTCACAACCACAGAGACCACTGTAGAGTTCCACAGCATGGTCGACCTCCCGAGGTTTCAATTGCGATGGTTATTACCGGCAAATGACCAATATCAAGGAATGCGCTGCCTTTAATTAAATGGTCTCATTCCCCTCAGTATTCACTCGAAACAGTTTTTCCCTCTCTATCCCTGTCATTGTCAAACTACACAGTTTATACAGAATAAACTAGGGGCTTTGGCGGCTTTTTAGACATTCAGATTTTTTTTTTTTCAACCATTTGCCCATCTCGACTCGTTTATTTTGGGAACAAAAGAGACAAAAATGTAAAACCGGCACCCGCAGAGATAAAAAGCGTCCGTCCCATTTTCAAAATGGGCTTGTCAAGCAGTTAATGGGAAGCGTTAAAATAATAAATAATAATAATAATAATAAAAATGTATATAAAAAAGAAAATTGTAAGCAGACTGGATATTTTAATTGAGAAAGTAATTTTAAAACAAAGACTTCTGATGCAAATTTATTTTAGTCTGCATACAAAACCCTGTAATAAAATTGCACAGTTATAGAAATTCAGTTCTGTCCAGGACAAAATCATTATATTGTTTTAAAAACTATTTAAGGTCTTTCCCGTTTATGCAGCAGTTTATAATAGGTTATGAGTGGTTTATGCAGCAGTTTATAATAGGTTATGAGTGTTCTGCAATAAGTCTTGGTGCTTGGCTATAACATAAAAAGATAAATCAACATCGGCTGCAACAAAATGCTAGAGCGTCCACGCATTCGCAATAATCTCATCAAACAGAATGCATTATACGTGCTGTACAGATCTCTGGCCATCGATGCAGTCTAAGCCGTGGGTGAGTGAGCGCTGGGCACCGACATGAACCGATCAATGGCTGAATGGTGAGCACCTCAATGGGCGCCTGAGGGGTCAAAGATACGGGACAGTCACCATATGGGAACTGGCCAATTTCGGGAAGCCGGAAAGAAGCGTGCAAGGAACAAAGCAAATCACAGGACTAGTAATAGAATGGTTAAGCGCATAGTCTGGACACACCAGTCTCATCTTACCCCATCTAGCTTCTTTCTTGTCATTAGACTCACTGTTCTCTTTTTTTTTTTTTTCCTCTTTAAGATCCCTATACATGTATTTCCTTTTTATCTTCTTCATCGCTCATTTCTCTGTTCTTTGCCAGATCACTCCATATATGTCCCCTTAAAATGTTTAAAGAGAAGTACTGTCGTATGGAGGCGATTGCATGTAATATGTATCCAAAACCACCTCTGATAATCGACTCATATTTCTGGGATTAACTTCGTTTTTTTTAAAAATTCCCCTTAAAGTCTTCATTTAATCCAAAGCGAGTTCATTAACCTGAAAGCAATTGAAGTAGTTTCATCCAAGCAGTATCTCAGGATCCGCCGATCGATTTCCTAATCCCGGCAAACTTACTTTCACATGTATATTTCTATAATGTAGGTGGCCTTTCAATTTTAAGAGGGTACAATCATCTCGATTCTGAGAGCCAGGAATTTTTTAGCGCAGAATTTTGAAATGTAGACATTTTTTTTTTTCTACTCATCATCGAACCTCTCATTGCCGGGGATTCTCCGAAATGTTTTCATCCTTATCAGACAACGCTTGACGTCTGACTTTCCTATTCAATAAAAACCAGGAGACCGTGGAGCCACTGAAAAAAAAGTGATAATAAAATAATAATAAAACATAAAAATATGTAGGCCGGTTCTAATTTTCCCCATTCCCTGGTAGGATTCACACACATTTATAAAGGCATGGTGGATATTTCTACAACCTTTATGAGTACTGAGATCGTATTAATTCTCCGCTGTCTGCCGCACTTGCTACCGCAATTAGCCATGGCAAACTGAACGTGTGCATCCTACACAAAGGAATGGCCTTGACTCAGGAGTGGCCTTCTGAACATCTCCAGAGCCATGATGATCTCCACAATGCATCATCCTATCAAGCACTCGTTAAACGCCGGTCTGCGGTCCGGCGACTGGAATAAATACAACAGAGCCTTAATTATCCCAAAAGGGCCGAAGAAATAAAGCTAAGTGGGCCTCAGTGCTCAGGACAATTATGGGATACCGGAAACGTCATCGGTTCCTGCCTATTCAATGAAGTCTGCAAAAGGACGAACTGGGAAAGGAAAATCTAGAAGAGTTAAAATTAAATACCATCGTTCAACCCGGTCTATTGAAAATCATTCTGCAACACTGACTGGCCACTACTAAAAAGCGAGGCAACATCAACTGAGTTATGTTTTAAGCAATTAGCTTATTAATATATCAATCATCAGTCCATGACCCTCCTAATTTTTTTTCTTTCTTGGCTTGACATATTCTCGGGTTCTTGCACTTATACTGAATATGTGTTCAAAACTATAGAAATCTAAATAAATGTCCAGCCCCATCAAAATCGATTATGCGTTCATTGTCAAGAAAAGAAAAGATGATGGACATCTGTTCGCCAACGAGAAGATATCTTGAAAACGGGAAGGACATAAGCTGCATTTCACATAGGAAGACACAGGGATAGTTTGACAGACCAAAAAAATGAACGCCACATGTTGCTTTCTCAAGTCAGCTTTCTTTATATCGCCACTGGCGGGCAGGCATTGGAGTGAATTAGAAACTTCTAGATAATTCCGAAAGAAAAAAAGGGCACATTTTGAACAGTGCAAATGGCACCTGACAAATAACACATAATATTATAGACTGGATTCATTTCTTCTCCCGGAGAGCCGGGGGGGGGGGGGGAACCAAAACAAAAAGATTTTATAAAGCATTCATGCACGCTTCTATCAAATCTGATGCCAATAGGACCCATTGAAATAAGTAAGACCAGCATAAATTTAATGTAGGCCTATATCTCGCAAGGAAGGGAAGAAGAACTGACTGGCACTGAGGTAATGACAAGGTACGAAATGGCTATGGTAATCTCACAAGAACGTGTAAAGCTAAGAAAAAAACGAGGAGATGGATTGTTTTGTTTGAAAGGGGCGGGTGGAGAAAGGGGGGGGGGGTGTTGTCTCCGCGACAGTATGGAAAGAAAGGGGGGGGGGGTACAAAAAGAAGGTCAACAAATGGGGACAATGTCCGCCGTAAGAGATCCTGGGGAAGTGTCCAGGGGATCACTCCACTAGGCTGAGCCACGGCCCAGAGTACAGGATGATATTCTCCGGCCCAATAGGGGTCTCCACATTCCAATCATCTTTAGCTCGGGGATTGCAGCACTCTTAGTGGTAAGCTCACGAGTCGACTCGGGAATTATGCCAGGCGAGACAATCTCGTGTTGCCATATTAATTATATAGTCGATTCTTGGCATTCCGCTTGCTGTGCGTTTGAAAAGTGATTCATAACAGTTCATGAAAATAGCAACTGATTAATCGTGAACCACACTGACGTGTAGGTTTCAGATTTAGCACTGCTCCAGGTTCTCTATGTGAAAGATTACAAGGACTCTCTCAATGAGTAGTCTGCTTCGTGGTCATGATCGATTTCAAGAGTGTCAGATCTTCAAAACACCGAAAGTGTTCAGCTGTATACTGTATAACCTAAGATTTGATATCTCTGTCGAGTTCATGAGCATCTGCTCTTATAGAACTGCTTTGCAATCAATGGCTCTGCCCATTTAAATGAGGATAAAAAGATGTTTTTATTCCCTCTATTTTCCTCTAGTTTATCATTTTGAGGATACGGCAAAGGATCAACATCCACAACGTACAACATAGTCATTCATAGTTCCTATTCCTAATCTTTCGTGTTTAACTACGACATGCTAGGTCTTGATAGTTAGTGTCCATGCCTTGGGCTGACTGCAATTTCATTCATCATCATGACAATAATCATCATTAGGTGCCCAGCCACAGCAGTGCCTATCAGCACTGATCATCATATACAACGACAGCCTTATGCTGAAATGATTAGTGCCAAACTGTTCTACATCATGTTGCAAAGATTTCATCAGGAATCTTTCTTGCTTCTCTTTCCCCACTCACGGTGCCTATCCTATGCCTATTCAGCATTCCCTCACTGCTGAGCGGAATGATCTTTGGCGTAACATCAATTTACGAGTGAGGTAACAGGCTAACTATGGGATGGACTGTTACGGCAACGAGACCTGGCCTTTTTCAATTTCGATCCTGTTTTTTTGCTTTTCGTTTTAGGAGAGAGGGAGAGAGAGAGAGAGAGAGAGAGAGAGAGAGAAAGAAAGGGGGAGAAAAAGAGGGAGGAGATAGAGAATAAGAGAGGGGGGGAAGAGAGAGACATGCCGGGAGAGAGAGACAGAGGGAGAGAGAGAGAGAGAGTGAGAGAATCTTCAGAATAATCGATGCGGCTAATCGCTAAACTTTGCAGAAGAAAAAATACGTCTGTATGCCATCTTTGATTCATTCGGTTTTGCAAACTCCCCTCCCATTCCCACTACCTATTTCTAGTTCCATCAGACCCTCTCCTCCCCTTCGCCGACCCCACCCCTTCCCTTTCTATAATTCCTTCTCCCCTTTTTCTTTATTCCTTTTCTTTTCCATATTATTTAACTCAAGCTGTAGTGAAGCTATTGTTAACTCTCCTTTCCAAGTCCCAGTCCCCCTACCTATCCGCATTTCCACTAGATCCTTCTTCATCCCCACCATTGTCTTCTATGATATTATCTGTTTCATATCTTTCATTAACCCCCTCCTCCCTCCCCCCCCCCCCAACACACACACACACACACACCCGCCCGCTCCTCTTTTTCTGACCCCTTTCTCCTCCCCATCCAGGCAGGTTACCCACCGCAGCGATCGATGATCTTCCTCTAAGTGGCTACGGGGTCCCGTGCTGAATGGTGAGGGTCTTAACAAAACGATTTCCCCTGTTGGCCACAGTGAATTATGCATGGCTCCGGCTCGCTGCATGTAGTGGGAGGGTACTCACTCAACTGCGACGGTAAGTGAAAGGGAGAGCGATGGGTGGGCTAGGGGGGAAAAAAGGGGGGGGGGGGGGTTACACAACTAAATACGGCGACGGCATGATGACAATGAGAAAAACTAATGAACTGTTCCAGTCATCATGTGACACATCTAGACACGTCTTTCTTTTCTTTCCTTTCTCTCCCTCCCCCCCCCCATTCTCTCTCTCTCTCTCTCTCTCACACACACACACACAGACTCTCTCTTTTTTGTTGAAAAAGACATTAACATAAGATACACTTTGACTCGTTTGAAAGTTGACGAATCACGCATGAAGGAGACTTCTTGATTAAGGTGAGCTAAACTTGGCGGTCACAAACATTTTGGGGGAAAGGGGGCGGGGGGGGGGCATCTGAAAACTTTGCCTTTGACCTTCGATCCTTTTACTGTGTGCAGATGTAACCGGCATGTTTGTCTGATTCTGGCTGAATATGTCTTTGGAAACTTGCTAGCATGTCTGGTTGTCATGGAAACGGTCACTGTCTTAAATTTTCCTCTGTTTTTTTTTTTTTCAAATTCTGCCCCTTCTGATACTGCCCAATCAAATCGTTCCAAACTTTGCATGTCATTTCCAACAGCTAAGGTCTTAAACTTTAAGCCAGGAAGATTTTTTTTTTCTTTTTTTAAATGAATTTTTGAAAATGCTACATTTATATAATATCAAATCGAACAAAACTGGCATTTCTATTCTTTTTTGTTTTGTTTTGTTTTTTGTTCACTCAAAGTGCAAAACAGGTAAATAAAAAAGCTATTGTTACTTTTCTTAAAATGTCAAGCAAAGTACGTGGGTCAAATACATGAAAGTAAAGTATGTTTTCTATTTGGAGGAGACAGTAAAATTAGGGGGGGGACTGTATCCAGAAAAACGAAACAAAAGTAACAACAAAGACAACAAACAAACAAACACCAGAATCTGCTGACTACAAAATAAACTGAAAAATCTTCATTGTGTGCAAAACTCTTCAATTTGGCAGCTCTCTCTCTCTCCAGTGCCTCCTGGACGGCTTGTTCTTGGGTCTCAAATTTTAATAATACCTATACTTGACGTTAGATAGGCTGATATACTCGTGCAAGAGACATTTCCTTTCTTTCACTTCACTAACTCTCAGTGAGTAAGCTCATCAGCCAAAGTCCATTAATGTTTGTTTGTTTGTTTGTTTTTTTGCTAAACTCACAGGATATCTTTGGATTTAGCAACTGACGTTATAGGGGCAGAATAAAAGAGTCGGCAGTACCCTCTTTTCCCCGATTTGACAGGGAAATTTGCTGAACTTTGACTATCTACCATATATATATAAAAAAAAATCTGCGATACATTTATAATCATAGGAACAAGATTGAGCTACAGTATTGCACAGAAATGATTCTTCTTTCTAAAAATACGACACGCCCGAAAAACCAACATTTTGAATCGAAACCGGGAAATCCAGGTCCCCCCCCCCCCTCCCCCTTCCTCAAATCAACATGAATTATTTCATCCATTTTTTTTCCTTTGCTTTTTTAAAAGTCAAGTTGACTAAGTTCTTCCCCGTGATTTGCTAAGATCTACTAAAAAAAAAAAACAAAAAAACAAAAAAAAAAAAATACACACACACAGAGAATATCAAATCTGGGCACCACTTACACAAAAAATATTTCCAATTCTGATCTACAGAAAGATCCATTTTCGTTTGTCCGTTGCAGTATTTCTCTCTCTCTCTGTCTCTCTCTCTCTCTGTCTCTCTCTCTCTCTCTCTCTAATTATTAATGATAAGCAACACTACATCTATACTAAAGTACTGGAAAAAAAACCCAACAACAACAACAACAACAACAACAACAACAACAACAACAACAAATCAAATCATTAAAACATTACTAAACAAAACGATCACACTTCAGCCTTTGATATCAAGATAAAAAGTTGCTATTTCAAGCCTGCGCCAGTAATTTCAAGAGCCTCAAGCCACAAAACGATATTACTTTGGTGAAAATCCAACCCGTCTTAACGTCCGCGCTTCAGGGCAACGGTTAAGGGAGCGGATCATAGCTAGGATTATAACAATGTTTTGAACACTTTTCAGATAGATTCCCTTTCTCTCCCTCTCAGAAAGTTTTAATTTATCTATTTCTATTTTCCTTTAATTAACTTGTGAACTTCAATGATTCAATGAAACAAAACAAATAAACAAACAAACAAATTTTCCAAGATCTTTAAAGTGCGGAAGGTGATAATGTAAACAACGGGCAAATGACCATGGCCCCCTCTCACACAGTCTCAAATTAGCAGATGACAAATACAAAAGACAAAGCCGTAAGAAACAATAATATGAGATAAGGTGAGAAGAGACAATTTTTAATAATTCTGTCCTCCAAAGAACATCTAATTCACAGCTGCTGACACATAGTATATAATATTTGCAAGATACAGTCACTCTCTGAATACGATTACAGACAGAAATATCACGCATAGCATCAAGACGAGGCAGACTTAAAACACGAAAAACATTTTTGAGAAGAGGAAATTATAGATGAAAAAGCCAGCAAAAGTGCTGGACAAAGAAAAGAGGAAAATAAGAGGACCGACCTCAACAGATCAGAAGTTAAAGAAGAGGTAACAGAAAGGGATGGGGACTAAAGGAGTGCCGTCTATGTTGGCCAGACACAGAATAATACAACATAATACATGTACAACAAAACACAACAACAACAACAAAAACTACTTCGGTTAACATGAATCATCCATTTACCCCGAACACCAAAGCACCATAAAAAAACAGCATAAGCAACTGACCTCCCTGCAGTATTTTATTATTTATAGCTTGGCTCGTATTGACGTCTACTACTAGGCAGTCCCACGCCATCGATTTTTTATCTACTTTTTCTTCTTCTTCTCTGCACGTTTCACACCCAAGTCGACATACGAAGTCTTTGTCCGCTAGACTAGACTAGCAAGCGTCTGCGCCAGACAAACGATAACTTTATACGCCAGAGTGCTGAGATGTAGACAACAATTAGCTGGCAAAACATCTCGGTGGACGGTACGGTAATGTCCCAGGGAAAACAGATACTGCTGTACGCGACGAAAAACTCTGGGCTAAAAAACGAACAATAATGACGAACGTATGCGGCGATATGTGACCCGACCTTCGCCTTGGTGTTGACGTCAAGACGCCGCGAAATAACTCTCATAAATCAAGTACATTTTCCTTTCCTTTCATTTTGTCCTCTCTTTTCACCCACTGCCACTTCTTCCATCGTCCTATTACCCATCCACCCACTAGTCCAGTCTTCACTGTCTCTTTCAGTCTGTTACCCACCCATCCATTAACTGGCTACCTACCTACCTACTACCCATCTATTAACTAGCTACCTACCTACCTACCTACCTACCTACCTACCTACCTACCTACCTACCTACCTACCTGCCTGCCTGAGTGCCTGCCTGCCTACCTACCTACCTACCTACCTACCTACCTACCTACCTACCTACCTACCTACCTACCTACCTACCTACCTACCTACTAATCTGTCTGCTTGCCCAACTCTCTCTAGTCTCCCTCCCGTGTCCCATCACATTTCTGTCCCCTTATCCTCCTACAAACGTGGACATATTTAATACATTCATCGGGTCTAAAATCCCAGGCTCACAGACCACTGAGAAGATAAGGCAGCAGCTAACAACATGTAAGTGACTCTTGAGAGAACAATTAATTCAGCTTTGTACTTAATCAAAATGCCAGTGGCAACAGTTCAGCCCCCTGCACTTTAAAACATCAAACTTAAGTTTATTGCTGGCTATTCTCAGAATGTTGGACTGTGACCACCATATAAATAATGAATAACATAACATTCATTTCTGAAATACTAATAAATGCAGGAATAAACACAAAGCATCAATACCAAACAACAAAACTATACAAGCAAATAGATCATATTATTTTACAGCAACCCAATGACTCCCATCACCACCCCGCCCCTATTCCTTTTTATTTTATATATTGAAAGAAAATATGTCTGGGGTGAACAGGACAACAATGTAAGCACTAAAAAGTGAAAAAATGATTGATTATGCATTTACTTATTGAAATTTATTGTTATTTTATATTTTGAATTGGGGGGGGTGTGATAAAGAGTAGAGGAAAACACATAGAGAGAGGAACAAGGAAGAATAATACTAAAGATTGAAAGAGAGTGAGAGAGAGGAGAGAGCGAAGGGAGAAGGCAGGGAAGAGAAGACAGCGGGGCGGGGGGGGGGGGGGGGGGGGAGGAAGGGATCATTTATTAGTAACAGACCTCTGACCAAACTGGAGACGTTGAAATGATAGAAGACAACGCGGTTGCTATGTTCTTCAAAAAGATAAAGAAAGAAACACAGAAAAAGACGAGGGGAGGGGATGAGGGCGGGGGTGGATGGGGGAGAGGGTCTGGGAGTGGGGACTTTCTTTTTTTTTTTTTTACCAGGGCTGTTACTTCCTTTACCAAAAACAACGGTTATTGAAAAAAAGCCACTCTTCTTCTTGCCATTTGAAAAATTAATCACATTTTTCTTTTTAATTAGGATACGAAGAAAAAAGTGTCCGCATACACTGAATTTATGTATTTACTTAAATTTTTTTAAATGTACATTTCAAACAAAGCGTGTTAAATTCATTCCCTATCTATGCTGCTTTGTTGGCACCTTCGTGCCTGACAGAGGGAAATAACAAGGCTGGTTAAAACAACAATAACAACAACAAACAATCCCCATTTAAAAACAAAATGGATTTGTTCGGAATCTCCTTTTATCAGGTGGTGGTGATCGATGCCTATTCGTTGAGTACTGTGGGTTGCCTCGTGACAGAAGTACCCTTTTCCTTTGGTTACATAGTGGAGCACACTGTGCTATGAGCAATCCATACGACATGGATCGTTATTCTGCAACTTACGAGAGAGACAAGAATGTCAAACCATGCAAAGTGATTGACAAACTTTCGATGTGCATCTCGATTGAAAACACGAGTCGTTTTATGCCTTTATTCACATCGAGTACAGAATCCACGCCCTTTGTGGGAGATTTTTAAATGCAGGTGAAACCTATGTTGCCCCACGAGTGTATGGCAAACGTGCGCACCTCGATGTTGGTATTATGAGTGAGTAAACTGAACGTGATTCAAAGACACCCCCCCCCCCCCCACTGGGGCCCGGGGTATATAAGCAGGTTCTCTGCTCGCAGAGTGCAAATGCTGCCGCAAAATGCAAGTGAAAGCCTAACATGCAAAGACAATGGTCGGATATCCCGATATGGCACCGCCCTCTGGGGCACGCCGAAAGGGACCGAAACCGAAAATGGAATGGAATGGAAGCTGCCGGCGAAAGTCAGCCATCGGTGGGATCCTCCATGGGATGCCATTCTCAACGTTCCAGGGGTGACATCTCTTCTCTCTCCTTGTTCCTGTTTTCTGTTCCATTCTCTTTCCTACTTGATCAGCCTTTTTAACGTGTAAACGTGTCTTAAGTGTTTGACACAATATAGCCCTGATCGTGCTGATGTGCCGCTAAACCCCAACACAAACAAACATACAAAAACACAGAAAACGTGTTTGTTGTTTGGATACTCTGGAGGGGAAGTCAAGAACAAAAGCCTAATATAATGTGTCATTCTGTCGAACGTGTACATCGGATTAAACATTCTTGCCATTTTACAATTCGATTATTATCGCATTTTTAGAATAACGTCCAACATAAAGAAAAACTTTTTTTCGGGTTTGTGTAAGGAGAAACACAGATCTTTAAGCAACAATTTTGTGTCCCAAATCTCAGAGGGGTACATTCGCCAGTTTTGGAGTCCATAAGCCTGTTGTGGGTTCTGTTGCAGAATTATAGTATAGATAGGATTATAGCCGCAACATGGCCAAACCTCTCTTTAGCCATGTGGAGACTCCAAACGAGTCCACAGCAGCTGCGGCACTAACTGTCCTCCAAGGTTAACCGAGAACAAATCTCTTATCCCCGTCACGATCTGCGCCATCAGTCGCAAACGAATGTCGGAGATAATGAGCCCGGCGGTCCCAGAATAAGACGCCCTTGTGCGATTATGTCCAGTTTACCGTCAGGTGCTAATCACGTCCATCCGCGCTATGAAGGGCCGCCCCTCTCGAATCGTGACCTGTAGCATACCCTGATAGTCACAAAATGATCGCTTCTACTTATTTTCTCTTTCCTGACGTTAAATGGACGTTTCCATGATAATCATGTTATTAAACGAGAGCCTATCCTTGAAAATGTTCCTCAGGTCAGCAAAACAGGATAGTTATTCTTATTGTGTTGGTCGAGTTAACCATGTTTTTTATGTAATATCGGCGTAATTATGAAGTATTTGTTGGGCGATATTGGAAAAAAATCAAGACTAGGTTTCTCCCACACGCTCAACTTATACCTATATAAATGTGAAGCAATATGTAAACATGTTTTCATCGACCTATCCATTGCGTCAGCATAGAATACCACAAAACAGTTGACTTGTTAGACTGACATCCCATAATTTCGGCATCGTATTGACATATCGGATTCCCAAAGATTTGGAATACCTGTTGTTGTAGGTAGAGAAGTAATTTTGAAACAAACAAAAAAAAAAAACAAAAACAAAAGAGGGGGGGGGGGGGTGTATAAACAACCAGATTAAGCCTGGTTTACGCCGGTGACACAGATACAACTGAAATATTTGTCTTTTGTCTTAAATGGTGCCAGCTCCATAATTTATGCCTACTCAAATTACCATCATCCACGAGTCACGCCGTCACAATGTATGTTAAGTACTTTGTAAAGATTAAGAATCACTTCAAATAATAAATAAATAAATAAATATACAAATAAATAAATAAATAACTGCTTTGATTCATTCACATGTGTCGTTTGGCGTTTCGGTCCATTGCGCGACAACAAACAGGATAAACGAAGTAGGTTCCACCGACACGTTCATACGAAAGAGCCAGCGTACCCACGATCTTCTCCTTACTTCCATCATCATGTGATAAGCTCAGTACATAATCTGGTGACAAAGCGATTTCCGGGTTCTTTTTCACCCTTGTTTAAACCACACTCTTGTCATATCGACGTACCTTTCTGCTGTCCCATACAAATTACAAGCAACTTTCGCTCGGTTTACCAACAAATATTCTGACAACATCAACAGCAACAACAAGCTGTTTGGGGTACATTCACCAGTTCAGCCTCTCCATCATTCGACCCCCCCTCCCCCCAAAAGAAAAAAAAAACTCACATGCTAGGTGACTAGACACACATACTATATTTCAGTGCATAAAACAATGTGTCCAAAGGAAACAGCACAACGTTGAATAACCTCATAGAAACACCCAAAAACAAAACAATTAACACATAAAAAAAAAAAGAAGAAGAAAAAAATAGAAAGAAAATGGAACAAAGCAAATTGTGTGCTGACATTAAGAAAAAGATAACAACAGTAGTAATAACAATGATAAAAAATAGACAAAACGAGCAAGAGAGTGTCAACACTATTACTCATGTCAATGTCATCAACTGTCGGACTGCTGAGGAAAAAAGTATATTTCCTTTGGCATGCAAAAGGCGTGACAATTACAATGGACATGTATTTTGAAATACTTGTGACCACAGAAAAAAAAAGAAGGAAAACGGCTTTGTGCTAGGAAAGAGCATGGGCCTCGTTTGGCTTATCACTGTGTTTGCAAATCATGAATCCGATGACAGTATCGCGGTCTAACATAATTTCAGAGCTGTCTTGGAATTAAGTTAATGAATTTTTATATCTCTGAAATCTAAGTGTTCAAATTGCTTTGATCACAGCGACGATAACTATGGTAATATTCATCATTAACAAGGCGGTGAACATGTATCATTTGATTCTGCTGATCGCAACCATCTTTGTGCACATAAATGACCATAGATCGAGAAGAGATCGTGCTTTTCATAAAGATGCATTCATTGTTGTATATTAACTCCACACAACTCTTTTCAAATTTTGTTTCGTGAGCTTCCTGAATGACTGTAAGGATTTGTGCTAACAATGAATTTCACTAGGTCTACTCTTCCTTCTTTTTGCCTATGATCACAAGCAAACCCAACAAACGAAAAATATATAATAACAATATTGAAACCGAGACCAACGTTGCTGTGCCCATATCAAAAGAAGACATCGATACAATGTAATCAAGTGTGACAACATCAAGAGAAGGCGCTGAAATACAACGACCAAAGGGCGAGTAATATGCCCGAGAGAAGATCTTTGATCTTGGCTTACCTCCCTGCTCGTCCAGCATGACGAGTGTCTTTATCCCGGCTTCTTTGCTCTAGAGCATTATGAGTAGGTTTAAGAAAAGAGATCAGGTTGATGTCAGAAAGTATGGGCAATCAGTGTCAGGTTCATTAGAATAGATTGCTGTCAATATCATAATCACTAAACAGTCGTTAGTATGAAAATGCACGTTCGTACAAGCACACACAGCAAACATTTGCAGCAATGATGATATGAAGATATAAATGACAGAAATAAAACAAACGAAGATAATTAGAAAAAAAAAAAAAAAGATACGTACTGACATAAAAACACATACACACTACTTTTGCCACAGATAAATTATTGCCGCCTATTTGGAACAAAATGCACAAACGTATGACCAACAAGACTGTTATGACATAGTGCTTCCAATATTTCAAATACAAACCATTTCATACTGGTAAATTCAAAAGAATATGCAACATGAACACAGTATTGCCATACATTTATTCCAAGATGATTCTTCATAAACTGCTAAGGTTGGCTAGTTTCCAAAATGAATAGAGAAAATAAATACCTCATGCATGCAAAAGAGGAAATCTGCAGCATGGCGTTTTTTAAGTTTTTTAATTTATTTTTCAATTTCTTTATAAAACGTAATCTTACTTCTGTTCCAGTCCCCTTCCCCTTTTCCCCTGCTTTGACTTCTTTATACAATTCTGCCCGGTCTCATCTTGGGCGCTATTGTCTCCCCTTGTTCATCTTCCTTTCCTCCCCGCCTCAGCTGTTTCACTTTTCATCATTCATCCAAAAGTTCTTTAAATAAAAGAACGTTTAAGTCTGAACATAAATATGCACATTGCAGAAATGAGAGAGAGAGAGAGAGAGAGAGAGAGAGAGAGAGAGAAAGGTTATACTGACCTCCTCGCACATGGCAAGCATCCGCCTGGTGCTTTCCAGGGACTGAAAAAGAGAGGAAAATAAAGATAATAAAAACATTAAATTATATCAATGACAATAATAATAACCATGATAAAGTCAATGACATAAGAATAACAATAATAATAATAATAATGACTACTCCACCAGGGTCAAAGTATTGCATAAAATAATAACAGCAAACATGTTGGCCAATGCCGAACTTGTGTCCTTCATTCGCCTATTTTTTTTTTTTTTCAGAATCAATGTTTTTGAAAAACTGAACTGCTTTCTGAAAATCAAAAGATACAAGTGGGTGGATGAAGCTTGCAAAAATTAATCAACAAGGGTGGCAGGAAGGAGCCACAGCGGAAGGGAGACAACTGCGGGAGTTTGCAATTTCCTGCTCATGGTCAAGTTGAAGAAACCCGTCCTTGGACGTCTTTGTCTTTACTATACTAGCGTTCACGGCAATATGCAGATGTAATATGACGTCTCGAGTTGTTAAGCAAGCTCAAGGACCCTTTTCAGAGGCTTGTTTTATCATCATCTTGCAAATTCAGATTATATAAGTATCAGACAGTCTCTTCCCTTCTTCAGTCTCCAGCCCTTCTCAATCCCTTTTCCTAAATATTGCCATTCTCTCTCTCTCTTCATTCTTACCTAGCGTCCTCTATCCCTCAGACACCTACATACCAACAGACCTACAGGTAAAAACCCCAGAATGGCCTTAACGATATCGCCAAGAATGTCCTCAATCCTCGAAAATATGACGAAGACCACAGCGAGGTCATCCCCGCCTCCTCTCCATTTTCCTTTCTCCTCACCTTCATCCATTTAAGGCATATGTTTCGCTTTTCAACCTCAAGCGGGGAGTTATCTCATCCACTTTCTCCCTCGCTCCATTCCTACTCAGCTCATCCCTTCTTCAAATATCCACTAGCACTAGCAGACATACCGACATTCAAATGGCATTAAGGATATCTCCTGAATGTTCTCCATCCACCATAATATGAAAAACTCGTAATATGAACATAATGAACTCAGCATACCCCCACATACTAACAGACATACACATAACATAACAGCTCTATAACAAATTATGTACAACTCCTGAAAATTCTAATTCACGCACATGAGACAAAACACAATAAAGGTGAAACTTCCATCTATCTTCCATCACGTTGATAAATTTCTCTTCCTTTCTGTCTTCACTTGGCTCCCCTTCTCCTTCAGACAACCACTAACAGACACACAGATAAGTGCAGCTCCAAGATGTTCTCAGACCACGAGATATATGAAGAATGTAAATGAATGTAATGAAAAGCAATTAATAATTAAAAGCATTACAAAAACCACGACAGTCCAGCAATTTCCTCTGACACTTTACATCACGGTCCAGTTCAACAGATGGACAGGATCCTCTCCCGTTTCCTTGCCCCTCTGTTCCCACCTTTTCTCACCTCTGATCATGTTATCTCTTGCTCCACTTCTATCAAGTTTCCTTTTAATTTTTCATTCCGTCCTCCTTACATCGGGCATGTCTCAAGTCCAGCCTGGGGGTTCAAATTTCCAACGGCCGGCAGACTTTGTGATGTTTCAAATGAAATGTTTATCCTTTCCCAAAGTTTTTATTACCAGTCTTGACTTTTTCTTCATTTTACAGTCTTCAAACATGAAAAGCTGAGTGATTTTGGTAAAACCTTGTATTATCTGTGAAGACATGAAAAATATGCCATTTGCAGTGAGAATTCCAGTAGATCATTTGCATTAAATGTTAATGACTCGAAGGACGTCAGACTGAATGGTCTGCCTACAGATATTTTCCCCTCACCGAATCTGGCCCTCTTTGCAAAACGTTTGGACACCCCTGACTTTAGAGTGACCTTCTTCCTATATGTATTAGTTTCATTTCTCCCTCAGACCTTCTTTCCTGTATGCATTAGTTTCCTTTCTCCCTCAGACACGCACTTACCGACATATCGATAACACTCTCATCAGGACATTTACAGGCCCTGAAGTCTCAAACCACGAAATATATGAAGGACGCAAAGAAGTGACCACCTCCTGCCCCCCCCCCCCCCCCTCCGCATACTTCTTTTTTTCCTCACATTGATAATTTTGTCTCTCGCTTCTTCTTACCCAGCTTTCTCTCCCTCTCTGTCTGTCTGACTGTCTGTCTGTCTGTCTCTCTTTCTCATCTCTCAGACATCCACTAAACTGCTACTATGGATATACATAACACTCTCATCAAGACATTTTATAGGTTCGGATTGTTCTCAAAGAACCAGAATATGAAGAACTTAAATGGAATGACCTCCTCCACCCCCATTTTCTATCCAATCTCATCCTTTCCACCGCCCCCCCCCCCTCCTCATCCTATTTTCCTCTATTTCTTCACGCAGTGAACGTTTCACAGAACGGTCTAATCTAACTGACAAGCACCCATTGCGACCCCATTCAAATGGCCATTGCAATTATACACGACGATGCTGAATGGGTTGCCTGGTAACTTGACAAGGACACAACGATCCTTCAGCGTCCTTGGCAACGCTGCATGGTCTTCCTGCGTCAGCATGCAAAAAAAAAAAAAAATGGCTTCCAATCCAGAGAATATAATATTAAAGCACCTGGCTGGATTGGAACAGAAATCAATATCAATTTGTCCACCTCCTATTACTGCTGATTTTTTTTTTTTTTAATTCTAACTTCTTAATTTATCTATTCGTTATTTATTTTGTAACTCGAAAATGAAACATGCGCTGAATAATTATACGCCGAGTTAACTCAGAAATGAAATTTGTATGCTGGGTAATCATATACATTGTCCAACCAATCATTTAAGAAAGAAAGGGGGGGGGGGGGAGGAGAGTGAGTGAGAGAGAGAGAGAGAGAGAAAGAGAGAGAGAGAGAGAGAGAGATGACACTGCTCCATATCACCGTCCTTGCCACAGGGGATTTCTTTTCTATTTCCTCGCCCTAGAAGTGTCCAGGAAACCATCTCGTCAAGGACTCACTTCACTCACCATATTTTCTTTGAGAATTCCTTTCCAAACAACATACAATGTAATCGCCAAATTTTACCCATACTGTGTTATTTTCCGTACGTAAAATTGCGATTTGCGAGGCGTTAACATGAATGTTGTCATTGGAACCTAACAATCCTGCAAATCGCTGATGACTTATAGAACAATAACTTAAGAGCCTCGGTAGTAAGTGTCTGACCAGTTTAGTGAGAAGAAAATGTGGAATCTTGAATTTTTGTCCAGACATCTTGTCTCCGCATAGTCTTCATGGAACGATAGCCTAAGGTAAGTTAACTTACAGATTATGGACCCTCTGAAACATATTCGCCTTTATCCGAGAAAGCTAGGTGTTGTGCTTCCCTATCAACTAAGCCAGGTGACTACTATGTCACCAATTCTCACTTCTTTGGTAGGATTCGAACCCCCGTCCGTCTAGTTTTCGTGGAAAAAGCAGATGCTTAACCCCTCGAGCATGGCTTTCCCTGTGGACTGACATTTTATTTTGTTTTCGTTTGTATGCTTGTCTGTTGTATGTAACAGTACCTCTGTGGCTAAAACCCCTGTTTCATGAGAAATTTATTCCAAGACCTGTGCTCTCTAATCGGCATTACTGTCTTCTAAATACTAGCTGTCTGTCAAAGCCGTGGTCTCGACGTGCACCGACTTTTTTGCACTTCGTCGGATCATAACAAAACCGTGGGTAAGTCTCTTTGGCGTCTACAAATCAACGCGTCCTGTTTTTTGTTTCTTTCGTTACCTTTGTTCGTATATATTCTGGGGGTCTGAATTTTAATGGTGTCTGTAACGCTGGCCATTCTGGCTCTGGCTCTGATTCCGAAGTCCACTGGGACGAAGAGACCACATAATATTAATATACCCAAACAATCCCACAAGATATATGTGTCTGCCCTCTGCAAATAGTCCCGATGATGCAGACCCGTGCTATGATACCGTCATTGCTATAAAAACAGACTTTACTGTTGTAGGCAGTAGTTCCCACAAACGCTTGTCTCAGACGTAGTGCATATGAGAACTGTCTGCTTGCGTAATCTCGCAATCCACGGAGTACATTGTGCTGCCAACAACTCTGCTAATATGTACGCATGCGCGCACGCACATGCGCACGGACAAATTTATAGACGCATAGACTCCCCTCCCCCCCCCCCTTTTTTTTTGGTTGAAATATTAGCCATGTGTTGTGCCAGCAAACTTTGTAAATTCCTAATGCATCCCTTCTCCACATATCCAAACTCACTCACACACATACAGGGAGAGACAGACAGGGAGTCAGAGAAAGAAAGAAAAGAAAAGAGAGAGAAAGAGAGAGATGTCCTGGAGTGGCACGAAACAAATCGTATCACTTAACAACTGCCTAATACACTGGTAGCAGCAGTGCTGTAACATAAGTTAGCTTACTATAACCTTATGCAAATTCTAATTACATAACCTGCAGATTGATTCTCATCATATAATTACTCCTCTGCAGCCAATATTATTAAAATCAGTTTCATTCGGCATTATTTTCCATTAATCTATCAAACATTGTTTACTCTATCCAGAATAGCTCATCACAGCAAAATCTTACGGGGGTCTACAGTTTATCTCGATGACTTTACTTTTTATTGCCGTTTGCAGCTTTCAGTTGCTGATGCCATGTCGCAATGCATTAATTTTCCTCTCGACCTGAGAAAATAACAAGATTCCCAATTTTGTTTCCTTTCGATCAGCGATTACGAATTCACTGGTGTGCTCTTTTTGATTTTTAAAAAAAAAAAAAGAAGTTTTAAAAATAATTTGCGCGTGTGCTTTTCCACAATAAACATGTTCCCGTATGAACGCCGACAAGCCATGCTTGCCGTAACCGCAAAAGAACAGCTCATAACACAGAGATAACTATGTGACTGGTCAAATCATTGTGATGTAATACAACTTTTTGATACTTGACTGTTTTTATGCAAGGAAATGAGTGCTGCACGAAAATTTTTGTGTGCTTCTACACAGCTCAAACACGAGAGCAAATAGCTTTGTCATCAGTGACCGACACTACACAAAACAGAGAGAACTTTCTTCTGTAACAAATATAACCACTGATCGATGAAGTATGCAAGTTAGCAAGGTAAATTAGACAACAACCTGATCTTTCAGACATTATAGCCCTTAAACCCGAGAGTTAATAAGCTAGTGGAATTGAAGACCTATAACATCATTGGGTACTAACCAAACTGGCAATGTTAAACACCACCCCAACTTCATCAGACAACACTGTGTCGTGATGCAAGACCCTCTAAGCTAAGATCATGGATGTCGGTCTGTCTACATGAAAAGGTAAGAAAAGTCCCTGACACGCCCTTTTGCAACACGTAAAACTAAATTTAAGTACGTTAATGTAAATCATACCGGATCTGGGTCCAAAACAGAAATTAGCAACTGCCAAAAAAGTAGGAAGAAATTTGACATCCCTGTAAGGTTGCCGGAAAATTATAAATCGTCAAGGCAACAAGGTGCCCTGCATCCGTTATCGGCCCCATGACTTGCGCCCCATGTGGATTTTACTACCTTTCTTTACATGCTGCTCTCATCCATTCGTGTTGGACCTAACTTCGTTGTAATTCGCCGGTTCTTTTCATCATCTACTCCTCCTGCCTGATTAATCTAATAAGTAAGCCTCGGTCACTACCAACGGAGGTCACTTATCCATTAAAGTGAGGGTAATATTACGTGAAAACCGACAACTGTCATAGAAATCAGACCATAAAGCAAAAGTAACACCCAGTACAGTAAGATTGAATCCTGGATGCCGGGAAATTTCGACTGCCTGCAACATGGACATGAACGAGGCAGCTCTCCTGGCAAAGAACCACCGAGATAATAGAATAAAAACCGCAAAAACAGCCCTTTGATCTAGGCTGATAAACACTAATCCAAACTCTCTGCAAACAACACGTTCGCATTCGACGTGCCTTTTTCTTCGCGACTGTCATTAACATCTCCCTCTTTCTATGAATGGTCAATCTACTTAGAAAGATCTAAGGAAATCCACAGGGAGATAAATTTCAGTTTGTTTTGGGTCTAATTTTCAGGCACAACCGTTTCTATATTTAGCCAAAGCTCTTTCACTGCCACGAAATAAACTGCATGTACAAAACGGTGATTTTAGTGGTGATGACGACATCCTCATCAACAGCAATATTGGCATAATTCTTCTGTCCGAAGTGCTTCTCCTTAACGAATAACTTTTTAAAAACGACGGGAAAAGAATAATCTGACCTTGTTATTTATTCGAGGTGGATCGCGCGTTTTGTAAAATTCTTTAAGTGTATCAGACCATTTTGTGTCTAGGAACATATTTTCTATTATTATTTTTTCCCATTTCTGCTTATTAAAATTTCTACATTTATCCATTTATGTATTATTTCCATTTTATGGCCTTTTTATTAAATATCTTAATACCAGCTGACAGTCTTCGTGTTCTTCACAGACACTTCAACAGAATGGTGATGATGATGAAGCCGATGGTGCATATCGAGTTCTTCATATTGATAGTTGCTTCTTTTTGGTGTAATTACTTGGTTGCTAGCAAATAGTCGTCATTATTTTATGACATTTTTACAAAATTATAAAAATGAAGCTGATGATGATGATGATGATGAACAAGTCATTTGATAGTCACTTTCTTTTGTACACAGCAATACCCTATTTACATTTTTATATGTTTACTTTGTTG
>JBCAUA010222919.1:0-20758 GCA_038406235.1 Peronia verruculata | reverse complement strand
TTTTTTTTTACGGCAATCCCCCCCCCCCCCCCCCCACACACACACACCAAACCCGAAACCCTCAATGTGCTACATGACTACCGACAAACAATAAAACATAACGCGAGCTCGCTTCTTTGTTATCCTATCTCCATTTTGGTCGATTTGAAGATTTCTGTCATGTGAAAAAGGGATAGTAAATCAAAATCTACCATATACTGTAGTCATTTAACCTATCACTTGCCCAAACAGGTATATTTTGAAACTCATTTTCTCCTATCTCCTTTGAACAAAAACAGTTGCTGAACATATAACAGCAATTTTCTCAGAATGGGAAACATGAAGATAGGGCAACAGAGAAGTGAGCTCACAATAAATCAAATGACATGCTGCAAAGAAGAGAGCTATACTATGTGACATAAAAGACAAATGGCATTCTGTACGGAAGAACTCAGGCAATATGACAATATTATGACACACTACGAGCACAATGTGCCACAAATGACATGCTGTGTAGAGAGACACAAAAAGGATATAAATACATATGACATCAGTGTCATTGAGAACGAACACACATGCACAAGTGGTTTTTTTTTTTTTTTTACCTCTTGAGACAACATGTGACTTGGTTAAGTATGTTTTCCGCTGAGAAAAACAACACCAACAACAAATAAACAAAATATAAAGAGCTGCTTTTAAGTAATCATGAGTTTCAAATGTTTCGTCTAGTACATATGTAGCTTTTGATGATATAACGCCTACATGTATAATAAGACGCACATGTAAATGAATCTGTTTTAATAGAAACGACATCTGATGTGGATTTTGATTTTTTTTTTTTTTTTGCTGGATCATCCTGTTTTCACCTGCGTCAAAAGTTTTTCATCTCGCCATTTAAAAAACTCGAAATCTGAGGATTTCGAATAAAGCATCAACCACAAGGGGAATAACAAATCCATGGTAAAAATGTATTTCCATTCTTACTCCAATCAATTGGTCGGTCGACCAACCAACCAACCAACCAACCAACCAACCAACCAACAATCGGCTCTTCTGACTGTCTATATGGGAAAGTACAAAACAGTGCCGATTGGCTCACCCACAGTGGGCGGGACTGAGTGCGGGTAGAGGTTAGTTGTGGGCGGGACTGTCCGTATCCATAATGCTTACGTTACGTTCTAAGTACATAATTGTACGTATTTCAACCTCCTAGTGGAGGTTATTATAATGCTGAGCACAGTACTGCAAAGTTAACGTAGCACTGAAGCGTTGAATTATTTCCCTTGTTTATTCAAATATAAAATTATCCACAATATTAAGAGCTCATAGACAACCTGTTGCATCGTTTCATTCTCTAATAGCGGCATTTACAATAAGATAAGATGAGATAAGAAAAAGCATCGGGCTCTGTGGTCTGGCATCTGTTCATGGAGAAAACAACTCATTGTGGTGGGGCCGGGTTCGACTCGCGGGTCCTGCATCGGGGGATGGGAGGACGAGAGGATCGAAACCTGCATTTTGTTCGTGATTTTCGCTGGTTTCCTTTGGGTAGGGAAGTACGACGTCTAGCTTTCTCGGGTAAGGGCAAATATATTTTGGAGGTCCCGTGTGTACATTACGCGCATAAGAGAACCACTGGCAGTTGAAAATCGATGAAAGAGTGGGCTGCGTGCCGCTGTGAGGGCAAAATTTCCAAATACCAAATTTCTACCCACAGAAATTCTTGCGCAAAACCAGACAGCTGTTTAAAGCCGAAGTAATCCTACTATCTCAGGATTGAAAGGCTTAAGAAAAAAAAAAAAAAAAAGAAAAAAGAAAAAGCAAGAAGAGATAAGAAAAAAAAAAGAAAAAAAAAAAGAAAAACGAGACAAGGAAGATATAGGCCCTAAATTAAGAAAAGATGAGGCGAAATAAGATAGACAAGACAAGATAAGATTAAAAGATATGGTGTGACAACACAATTGTCCGCAATATTAAGAGCTTATAGACAACCTGTTGCACCATTTCATTCTCTAATAGCGGCATTTAAACTCTAATAGCGGCATTTAAGATAAACCTTTTTGCCGTCAAAGGGAAATTACATTCACACCACGGTGGATGAAGCTCATTACATAACAATCATATTAAACACATTAAAAACACAAGCATACAAAATATAACTCACTGCATTAAACGGAGGCAGACCCAAGGAACAAAACTAATGTTGCCTCAACTTGATAAGTACTGCACTGACGGCAGAACGAATTTCTGTGATAGCGTTGATATACAGACTTATTGGTATAAAGCATCGATTTCATCAGCTATGTATTATTATAATAATTATTAGTATAATTATTATTATTATTACTATTATTATGCTGTCGCAAAATTAGATCGCCATTTCCTCGAAACGCGCTTAAATAAATAAATAAATAGGCGATTTGTCAAACTATAATTTATATGTAAGTTATCAAAGGTCAACGCGTCTCACAACATAGATAGAAGAGCGTCCTTTATTGAACTGAACCCATGGAGCTAGAGTGACTCACACCACGTGACACAAGACCTGTCACACAGCATGTGATAAACTGAACTTTTTTTTCTCTCTCTCTCTGTGATAGTGTGAAAACAGCAAAGGTCACTGGCAGAAGTGTAGGCACTACCAAATTGAAGGATTACATGTATCCTACAGGCCGGTTCCTCTTGGAATGGAACTTTTTTTCAGTACAAATTGAAAGAGCAGGGAGAGGAACGACAATGGGGACAGGGTATGTAATTCTGCTTCATTTTCGTGTTGTCTCGTTTCATTTTATTAATTTTAATTTCGTTCGGTCTGTTGATTGATTGATTGATTTTTTTGCAATATTTTTTTAATGCTAGTATATATATATATGTAATAGGCCTATATTTGTTTCATTTTATACACTCTGTTTATTTTATTTTTCTTTGTATTTTCATTATTCTATTAATTTATTATTAATTTTGTGCCATTTTATTGGGCCATGTGGCCACAGTAGACTAAAGTCGAGTGAAGCCATAAAATAGCCTTATAATTTAACTAAAACACAGACAAGTTACTCGATTGACCTGTGAACAGTGTTCACCACACACCTTTTGTTTTAGTAACGAGATGAATCTGGCTGGAAAATGATCCCATGACAAATTTTCCACATGGTCGCCACGTAGGCCTATTTCATTTTGTTTTATTTCTCTCCTAATGAAAGCACAAAGGAAAACCTGTTTACAAACTTACAAGAAAGGAGCTTATACTATTTATACCGGAGTATGGGCTCACTGTGTCTCGCGTGCCAACACTGTACGCCATGGCACCAGAGCTGTTGCTATTTTGCTGTGCTTGGCGTCCTTTACTACGCACGGAGTTAGTCATTATTCTGATATAGTAAATCTTTTCTTGTAGACAGACTGATTCATTTTTCTTTAATGGAGAGCTACAGCAAGGACAGAATACAACAGACTTGCGATCTTGAGTGTGAATTTCGTTCATGAATACGTGGTAACATAATAACAACGGCTTTAACTCAGTGTCTTGCCTGTCACGAGTCAGCACTCCAGTATAATAGTTTAAGCTCCTTGCTTGCAAATAAGAAGCAAATAACAACATTAGCAATTTCTTGAACTTCAGTAAATTGTGCTCATGTGTTTGTTGTTGTTTTCCTGTTTTGTTCTAGTAATAACGTATATTATGCAGTTAGAAAGAAATAACTGTTGGAAACAACTGGGGAAAGGTACGGCGGATGAGATGGGTTAGCCCGGTTTCTGTGACATAAAGCGCTAATGATGTTAACACTATGTAAGTAAGCTTATCTTAACTGGATCAAAAAGTAAGCCACTAACTGACATACTGCATCAAAAAGTGTAAAACCTACTAAAACTGAAAGTGAACAGGCCCTATAGCAAAAGAAATGTGTGCTTTCATTTGCTTACACAGACAAATTAATTCGGGTTAAAAGAGAGAGAAAAATCTTAAAATTGATTTTGAATCCCCGACGTGCTGTTTGATTCTCTCTGCCTGGCCGACCGCCAGTTACCACCTGGCTTTATCTATGATACCTTTCTTGGTATGCCTGATGAAACACGAATTACGCTACTAGTCTAGAGAGAGAAAGTTTGCGTGAGTGCTTATGCCGACAGGCATTCTTCTCCTTTTTGTCAATATTTGGACAGATCGTAGAACAAAATCTTCACGATACACATTGACTATCTTATGTGGTCCTATACCGGAAGTAGAACTTGAGATAGATCAAGAAAAGAAAAATTATAATGTGGCATATTGTCATGCCAAAAGGTGACAAATCCATCCAACATTTTCAGTTGACTATACTTACAGGCCTTGATCTTGATTCAAACAGCAGTAGGTTCAGAAACTATGGTGAGAAAGCGAGCTATTCATTCAAATAATAGATCAATTCAAAATTCAAAAGTGGCAGAAGACTTGAGTCTTGTTTGCTTTTACACTAGAGGATTTACACCTGAGGCAACGGTTAAAAGCAGATTGTCGTTGAGGTAAAACTTTTGCAATGAGAAAAGCCGATAACACCATAAATCAAACACACGTATTGTCTCCCCTCTCCGTTCTTTTTCTTTTTCACAAAATCATCCGTCCTCATGTCCACAACCGGTTCAGACTTCATGAATCTGACATTGCTCTAGTTCTCTCTGATGTTTCAAAAATCATTTTTCTATAGCCGATAGTATTGTAAAAGTATGGCAGAGAGAACAAAACAACAGGAAAGTTGGGGTAATCACCATGTCGTATTTTTCCTGAAGTAAGACGGTACCATTTTTGTTGTATTTGATTTTCGGGATACCCCTTGAGCCGTACCTCGGCTGACCATTGCTTCGGGGCTGCGATTTACAGCTCTTATTAACTGGGTTGACAATAAAGGCAAAGGCAGATGAAAAAGCGCGCGCAACTTCTTAACACTCAGACTAGCGCTCTTTGGGCCCATTTTCACGGTCGTTTACCAGCTGCTCGCCCCCGCTTTCGTTCCAAGTTTATGAATCGCACAAATTTGACCTTTCATCCTGCAACTGTCTAACCAATCAAATGGAAGGAAACAGCGGAAGCCCGTCACATGACCACCACCTCTCTCTCCCCCTAGGTTGGTGTAGGCCCTAGTGTAAACTCCAGGGGAAACAAGCAGTAAAAAAAAAAAAAGAAGGAATTTTTATTGCTATCCAGCAGGTAGGGGAAAAGGGCACCACTGAATTTACATAGGATGAAAAAAAATTAAATTACTTATTATCAGTGATAATTAGCTTATTTTACTTATACATACGGCTGAATCGGATAAAATGTGATAGTTTCTTGTGACATGCCATATCCCTTTGGCTACAGTCTCGGACGCCAACCGTGGAATGGAATGTCGAGTTCATTCATTCATTCATTCCATTTGCATACAGTTGTTATTCGCTCAGTAAAGGTCTGTGTCGTTGTCACCTCGGTCCACATTTTCTTTGTGTATATGGGAAATTCTGTCCATTTCCAGGGAGCACCAGCTCCTTACATAAAGTTTGCATGTAGAAATGAATATTTTGTTTTCTTTCTCACGTGGAACCACGTCAACTGACAACGAGGTGAAAGGCAAATGCCGATATCAGCTTTTAGTTCGAAATAAGCCGTAAGTTAGTGGTATGGCGTGGAATTTGATATTGCTTCGAAGTTTCGGCATGGAAAATATTGAATGAAGTATTAATTATCCAGTAATGAAGACAAATTATGGTATTCTCACGATTGTTGTCCTCCTGACACGGTCACAGTTTGGTATTTTATTCTATGAAAATGAGACGACCGTAGGCAATATTACAACTTACTTCGATAATTAGATCTACGCGTCGACTGATATTATAAAACCGTTTTTGATCTCGCACAATAGAACAGTAGAGATATCTTCTGACCTTATCATTACTTGAAATCAGTGAGGGATATCAATGATGAACATGACATGTTTAATTCTACTCAACACGTTAGATCTACCTCACTCCTCAGTCACATGAAACCAGAGGAATGAAGAATGGATAGAGACAGTCTGCTTATTGTCCAAGTCTACTGTGATTGAAAGTGCCTTTGATTGTAGGTGCTTGTGACATAGAAATCAGAGCATGAAAGCTGGAACATAAATAAAAGACTTGACTGGAAATTGCCCATACCTTTGACTTACATCAGCAACAAAAAATTCATATTAAATTGTTATATCCAACTCATGGGATACAGATGGTGTAACATAATGATTGTAACTGTGATTTTGGGATGATTTTCAATAAAAAATAACAGTTATCGCTTTCACCAATATCCGTTTTATAAAGGGTGATTCTGAAATTTCGACTAATATTGTCAAGACGCCACAGCACAAAAAAAATTATAGCTCCTGGTTTATTTTCTCTTCAAACATCCATCATTAATTTCTGTTTCATTTTCTTTTCCTTTTTGTTCGTTTAGGTCCCTGTATGTATTTTTTTTTTTTTAGTGACTTGTGTTACGCTGTTTCGCGTTAACATTAGAAAAGCAGTCTCTCAGTCACGATGAGACAACAACTTGAACCAGGCCATTCTTTCGTTTCATTCAGCGTACTTGTTTTCACAGGCTATATTAGAGAATGAACGACCGTCAGTTGTAGAAATTCGTGCCATCTACTTTCTACCAGTTCAGAACAGCATTTTGTAGCCAAAATTACTTTTTAAGATTTCAGTTTTTGAACTGATCATGCTATGCATGTGAAAGAACTCACATTGATTGTGATGCATTTGTAATCGTTTATTATTGTAAACCATTGTTTCCAAGTAGCATTTCGCTCAAAGTTTGCTGTCGAGAAAGCTCTGTGATAGACCATGCATCGTTGAGATAATATTGCTTCATTACTCATTTCCTTCCTGGTTACTTTTTTTATACTGCCAGATAGCCATTTGACAGGCATAGATAATTATGAACTTGTATACCATTTCACTTTTGGTTTATGACAATTATGTTCGCTGAATATTTCTAGTTTGTTTATCAGCAAATACTCTCTATTTCTGCTGTATGGAGAGGACTACATTGATGCATGATATCATTGTTTAGAAGGCAAGTATGTTTCGTATTGAGGAGAGTAGATGTCCATCAAGAATGTGGAATTAGCATTTTTTAAGTGGAAGAATTTTCCCATGTCATTTTACTCATTTAGGTAGGTGCGTGATCAGCAAAACAAAAAAAAAAGCAAGACCTCAAATAAACAAAAAAAAAAGCTGATCTCAGCCACGGAGAGATAAAAAAGATGGATAAAATTTATTTTGCATGGATTTTTTAGAAAATAAATATGACGAAAAATGTTTAAGCTTTCATAATATTAATATAGACTGCTTGAAAATAGTTATACATCAGTTCTGCAACATAGAACATTAATTTTTTTCAGAGCATGAGAAAGAAATAATCTTACTTTTATATTCACAGTATATGATCTTTCAATTTTGTTCAGCATATTTAAAAGAAAAAAAAATGTTCATTTGTTTATTATTCATCATTTTTCTCACTTTGGGTACTTTGACAATTTTTAATGACCCTGTGGGGTTGAAAAAATTTGAAGTATATTCGTTTAAAGTTTGTGATCATGATTTTATGTCAGTGGAATTATAGCAAAAGTTTTACGGTTTATGTTTTGTATAGAGTTGATGTGATTGTGGAAAATACTTCATGGTCAGAGTAGATGCTTGACGTGAATCTCAAGTGGCAGGAAACTCTAGATTAGATTGTCATGCGTTCTCTCGCAAAAAGAAAGATAGCTGAAGAGAATAACGAGAAGCTGGTTGTTGGAGGACCCTCAGATCAGAATTGCAAGTACACAGCTGTCACAGAACAAGTAGGGACTTAGTGATAAGGGACATTATTATAGTGCAACAAGAGGAGCCCAGTAATGTGTTTGTTAGGCTGCTATTTTTCGGGCCTTTTTTTTTTTTAAAGTGTAATTTATAATTTCTTTTTATCGCTTTCTTTGAGACCTTCTTTTAATGCATTCATTGTTATTAAAAGAGTCACAGTATTCATGGGCGAAGCGTCACATATTTATGAGTCGGAAAAAAAAAACATTAACAGTTTTTATAGATGTATTTAATAGCAGCCAGTAGTTTTTATTTTATTCTTAAATGTTCAACAATTTAGAGAGACACAAATCTATATCACGACACTCTCCATTTGAAATTTTGACAGTGAGTTTTATGGAAATGTAGTGCAGCTGTGAAGATTTTTGTCATTCATTGTCCCTTATTCAGAATGGTTTTTTTAATATTATGGTATGCAGTCAGTTTCTTTTTTTGTGAGATATTAATACAAAAATTGCATCCCGTTTTTTTTTTTCACAGGATTATTTTCTTATCGTCCAAATTTTCCTGCTGTGGTGTCACTTGACTTTTGATCATCATTTGATAAAGATATTGATGTGGTATTCTTTATTTGGTCTGTTTTTGTCAAGCTAATGGCTGTCTGTCATGTTGTCAGGATTTCTCTCTTTTTCTTTCTTTGTTTCTTTTTACATTTAGGCTACACTTTCAGCTTCCTGATGATATCTTAGCAACTCAGTGCCAACATTCTTGAGACAGAAAGTTTTTAGTTTTAGTAAAGAAAATCTTTCAAAAGTATTGAAAAAGATCACTATTATGCGGTTTACAACTTTTCTTGTGACAAAAACTATTATTTGTTTGCAGTGGAACGGTGCTCTCTGTGATGAAGGCTCAGTTTAGTTTGCTCTTTTAAGTTTTCCTATATTTTCTTTTGCCAAGTTTCAAATAAGGCTTTTTATTCTTTCAAGTTTTCACATGATTTTTCTTTCAAGTTTTCAAATTGCTTATTGAAATTTATTCTTTCACACTTTAAATTACTTGTTCTTTCTAGTTTTGTTCTCTGGCAAGAAGGATAGCAGATTAGTAATGAATGAACCAAGCAACAGTTTACTGACGCCATGAAGGCATCAACGTCTCCAAAAATCCGTCCAACTGTGCCGTCGCCCCAGCAGCAGCAACAACACGCATCGTCTTCCCCACAACAGCTGCAACAACAGCAGATGTTACAGCTGTCCAAGCAACACCAAGTGCTTCAGCCTAGTCGACAGCAACAGTTTCACCACCACCACCAGCTGCAGCAGCATTCGCCGCGCCAACATATGCAACAACAGGCCAAGTGTCAAGGCCATCACACCGGACACGGGTCCCAGCAGCAGCGCTCACAAGTCAAAGAGATAGGGGAGAAGAGTTACGAATTTCTGTCTCATGTTGGATCAGGTATACAACTTTGCACTTTGTCTCAAATGTCATCTGTCATGGGCGGTAAAAATTAACATGGGAGATAGTTTGTCTCTCTAGCTATGTGAAAATTGGTGAAAGAAAACTCAACAGTTTGTCTTTTTAACCATGTGGAAATGATACGAAAGAAAATACAATAATTTCATTAGATAGAAGTTCTCATGAAAAGTGAATTTTTTTTTTTTTCATTATTAAATTAATCTTTGAGAAGAAATTGTTTTTCAAAAAAGAAATGTTTGAAACATGAATATGAATTGAGTTTTGCAAATTACCATTTTTTTTTTTTTTAAACGGTGAATTGTACTCATTTCAGGCATGTCATTTTAGTCATAATTTCTATCTTAAACTGCCATTGAGATTCTCAGAGTCACTACATTGACATTCGTCAGAGAACATGAATAACGTGTTTATAAATAAAATTGTCATTTGAACTCTTTATCTAGATATAGCTATAACACAAATTTTGCTACCTTCTCCTCACTTTATCATTTTCAAATCTTAACTCATTCCATGCGAGTATGTTTTCCACATTTTTGCCAGGCTATTATTTTCTAAATGTACAATTCCAGGTGGTGTAATCAGAATAGGGGTCTTTGCTTGTATAGTTTTATTACAATGTAGACATGTTATAGATCTATATCAAAATGATGGTAATAGAATTGAGAATAAGAATATATCATGATAAAAGGAAGAAAATAGTGCAGGTGCCATTCGGATGAGATAATGAAAGATGAATTTTAGGGGGGATAATTTACAAAAATTAATTGTATTCATCAAATGAAATCTGGGGTTTTATTGCTGCTATCCATTTCTTTCCTGTAATACTGCCTGCTTTGTCTATTTATTTGTACATTGCTACTTTACAGATTGGAAATATTCCAGTTAATCACAAAGTTATGTAAATTTGCATTACTTTTCCTCTTCAGGTGTGACCATTGTTTACGGTGGCAACAGAACTTTGGTCCTTTGAATAACAAAAATAAGAGGAAAAATTGTTCACAACAATTCTAGACTCACGCCGATTTCATGAACAGAAGTTTAGGAAGAGTTTTCATTATTTACAAATACGAAAAAGTTTCTAAGCAGACCCATAGTAACAAAACAAAAGAAAACTTTGATATCGACGATGTATCATCCATTGGCACAGCCACTGCAATGCATTTCGACCTTATATCGTCAGTTAGCATGGAATGAGATTAAAGGAGGTTGTGTCCTGAAATATGAATTTTGCCCGGAAAATACAATGATGCTTTTTTGTATTCTCTTAAAACTTCAAAAGCACTGCCTTTTCTGACTATAAAAATGGTATCTAAAAGTCATTAAGTCCATTCTAATGTGTTTGACCCATGGTCATTCAATGGTAGGCCTAGCCTACTGTCAACCAGGATTCGGTTCCACTTGGCTACTATATGAGACCGTAGATCATCACTTTTTGGTTATATAGACAAAGGGTGCATAAAACACTTGATTATGACCTCTTCTAGCAGTATCACGAGTTCCAGTGCCAGGGATGGGCATTGGACGACCTCTATGAGGCAAGAAAAACTGCTGATATTATTAGTGTAGGCATTCTAAAATGAATTTCCACGTCCTACAAAAAGTGAAATTTTGCTTTCTTTCTGCCACTTATAGCTCAGTTGCCGACTGTATGCGAAAACACTCTTGGTTTGCACTAAAAAGATATGGGGGACACACAGAGGCCCTGAAGAACCTGAAAGTGCCTTTATGGAAGCCCTTATAATGATGGGGGATAGGGAGCAAAATTTGTGAAAAAATACACTCAGAAAGCAAAAAAACAGTAACAAGAGACACAGAAGTCATGGAAACAGGGCTAGTATGTTTAAAAAAGGCT
Organism: Peronia verruculata; assembly: GCA_038406235.1. Classification (NCBI taxonomy): domain Eukaryota; kingdom Metazoa; phylum Mollusca; class Gastropoda; order Systellommatophora; family Onchidiidae; genus Peronia; species Peronia verruculata. Next base: position 9,660 of record JBCAUA010222919.1, on the reverse strand, counting down.
GTTGTGAGGCGGAAAGCCAAACACAAAGCTCTTCATGTCAATTTTTCGCTGAAAAAAAATTTAACGCGGTTTTTGACAGATTTTGCTATCTACTTTTTTTATTTGGAAACCAATTTGAACCAAGTTTGGCATAAATCATTTTCACAACAAAACCAAAAAAATTACATACATTTGCATGTTAAATTCGGTCAGTAAGTTTGAGAGAAAGATCTTTTTTTTTTTTTTTTAGTTTGAAAAAATGACAAAATTTGAATTTTTGCTATATGGCATTTTTAAAAATTCCTAGAACATTTTCTGTGGCATGGAAAATACGTAACCTTTTAGATATTATGTTAAACAATGTGTTCACAAAATTTTATCAAGTTTCGTTGTAATTTGGTGGACTTGATAGATTTTAAAGTCAGTCAATTTAGGGATGCCAGAATCCAAGATGGTGGCATTGCCATGGCAATCGTATGGAAAAGTCGATTTTTTGTTACTGTTTTCCTGTAATTTGAACATGCTGAATTTGATGGAAAAAGTTAAAATAACCTGTCTATAATAATAAAGAATACATGTATCACCATCACCCCTGAAGTTATGAGCCTTGGCTGACTGAAGTTGTCACTAATTCCATTTTTTAACTTTTTATATGATTACAGTCAGTGTAGTTCTTATGTAGTAAAATGGATCCTGCCTTTGTCTCTTTCAAACAAATCAAGAGATGCGTATTTGGTATTTTTGACATCACTCTTAAAAATGTTCTAGCCAGTCAGTATCGTTTCTTGCATCAAATTGTCTTTGAGCTTATCTGTATATTTATCATGGATTTGTCCAAGATAAGTGGAAGACAGTTTGAGTGCTCAGTGGGGAAAATTTTTGTACAGCAAGCTTTAATTCACTTGGGACCAGGCACGGGCTTCAAGTACAACCCCCAGGGACCAGGGTTTTAGGGTCTTTTTAAAAAAATCATTGTTTGTGTTCTATTCATCCTGTAAGCAAGAAAATTGGCACAGGTGTAGTTTATGATTAGCTAAATCCAATGAGACCACCAGAATATGCTCACGCTGTATAGTTTAGATTGTGTGAACCTTGAAAATTACCATCCCTTTCCAATACCACAGGAGGCCAGTCTCACCCTCCAGATTTAGTTGTAATTTACAATGGGCATAGACAAGTCTAGAACTGTAAATTATTATACAAGTTACACATAAACAAGAGTACGTGTGCTTATCAAAATATAGAAAGAGTGTGTGGCATTGTTTACAATTGAATATATTTGATCTAAAAACAACCCTTGTCGAATAGTCTCTGTTGATAAACTGAAAGAAACAACATATCATCGAAAACCAGTATCTAAATTCTGGTTGGCACAGATAAATCAGAATCACTTTCCTCGATGTCCAAGTCGATCTTCAACCACCTGATGGGTTGACTTTCTTTGAAGTCGAAACATTGATTTGAAAGGCTTCAAAATATTGGTTCAAAATATCTTTCAAATGACGGATTTTCAAAGTTTACCGGAGGAAGGAAATGCTAATTTTAGAATAAACATGGATATACTGGTGGAAAAAGTGGATTGATTGAGTTTTTAAATTTTATTTACAAGAATGAGATATCTCGTCCTTGGTCCACCGAGGATGTTTGCTGAGGATGAGTTATCTCGTCGTTGGTCCCCAGTGAGTTAATCTTTATTTAGACACAAAAATTTCCAAGTGTAAAGTGATAGACACATTGCTCAAATATCAAGAGGAACATTATGCATAGAATGGGAGATTTCCATGTAATTATTACTTTATAGGTGAGGAGATACTTGTCTGTTTTAGAATCTAATCATGTTTGATTTTTTTTTTTGGATGGTGAATTTTCCAGGTGCATATGGGCAAGTTTTCAAAGCTCGGGACCCTAACAAAGAGGGAGCCATTGTTGCCATCAAGCAGATTCGTATACGAAGACAGGGTCGAAATTATGAGGCAGGAATGCCCATGGCAGCCATTCGGGAAATTTCACTCCTGAAACAGCTGGAAAATAGGGAACATCCAAACATTGTCAAGTGAGTACATCTTAAACGATAGTATAGATTTTGGGATTGAGTATGGTTTTGATATTGGATTTGTCAGAAATACTTTGATCTTATTGGGTCAGAAAATATTTCACTTTTTCAGGGGCATTCCCCAGTTGCAAAAGTTATTTCATTCCTTTTTTTCCCCCCAGGTTTTTATTTATGGTGCTAGCCATAAATAATGTTACACAAATAGCCAAACTTGATGTCATTTTGTATTGTGAATTTAGGGCTTCAATATTATCTGCCACATAACTAAAAATATAATGCTAATCCTGCTTTGCGCAGAACATTTTTATTTTATTTTTTTCTATTGTCTCAAAACAGCTTAGCTTGATGTGAATCTTTTAAGAAGGATAATAACAAATACTTCAAAGAAACTTCATAACTGTAGTCAGTTTGTGCTTGCATATAAATACACTTTTTAGTTGAGGATATGTAGTGTAGGGTGGTAAGGTGTTGGTAAAGCCTAAAGGAGAGGTTTCCACCTTTGCTGGATGGCACATCCTCCATGTAAATGGCAAAATTTTGTTGAGTTGTGAAAAATGGATTTTGTGAAGACGTTAGATAGTAGAAGATGTCTGGAATATGAAGGGGGAAAAAAAGTGTAATTAGTAATAAAAATTATGCCCGGAAAAGGTTTGATATATTGCAGGCGACAGCTTTATATTTCTTTGTAGATGGCCTTCAAGTAATGTGGATGAGAATAAATATGAATAGTCCTTGTTTATAATTTGATGTCAAGGAAATTTCGTGCACAAAGATGGGATCAGTTAGCGTACTTTTGAAAGAATCAGAATTTATCATAATAATAATCAAAACATTGATTTATCCAAACTAATAATATTTTGCCATGAAAAATAAATGATATTCTAATGAGGCGAGCACAACTTTTTGAGTAAGGATAATATTGCTTTTAATATGCTTTTAGAACTTTGCAAATGAATCCACCTGTGATTGGTACACGTGTGAACCATGTCAATGTTTTCTTGAAATAGAATGTAGAAATGATCTCATTTAGAGTATCTGCCATTTTTGACTCTGCGTCATTTTTGTCTTAAACGCTGTTGTATAAAAACTGTGAATGGGAAGGTGTGGAGTGTGAGTGAGAAAGAGATATTTGAGAAAGAAGAAACAATTTCTTTCCTCTATATTTAATAACATCAAAAAATGTCTCTTTACTACTTATTACATCAAAAAATGTTTCTTTCCTGTCTCATTATAGTACAAACAAATAAAAGTTTCTTTCCTGTCTCATTATATTTATAATATCAAAAAAATGTTTCTTTACTTCTTAATTGTAACATAAAAAAAATGTTGCTTTCCTTCCTACTTTATTATATGATTAGATAATGTTCCTTTCCTGTCTTATTGTAACATTTTAAAAAGTTTCTTTCCTATTTTACTATAGCACAAAAAAAGTTTCTTATTGTAGCATTAAAAACAAAACACACTTGTTTTTCTGCTTTTACTGATTTCCTATCTTACTACATGTATAACACTTGTTTGCCATGTTGTTTCCTCCAGACTGCTAGATGTGCATCACCAGGCCATTTCAGACAGAGACATATGTCTGTCTCTGGTCTTTGAATTCATAGATCAGGATTTAAACTCCTACCTTGAGCGTTGCCCACCTCCTGGATTAGGGCCAGACCGGATACGGGTAAGTCTTGATTTTGTTGTTTTGTTTCATTTTTTTTTTTTTTTGTTGTTTTGTAATTTCCTGCAAACCAACATTTTTGTTTGCATTGGGCCATATTGGAAAAGGGTGCATCCGTCATTTGGTATTATGTTAGCGTTATGTGGCTTTGCGGAATTCTTCATATGTTCAAGGAAAAACTGAAAGGCAAAAAAATGGAAAATAGAATCCAGAATGTTGAATTATTCATGTATGTAATCGTCAAGGGAAACAAGGTTGACATATTTTAATTTGCAATGGGTTTCATACTGTGTGACATTTAATGTCATCTTGCGATATTTGACATTTGTGATCCCTTACACTGTGAGTCCATTCTGAAAAGGCGTTGAATATTATTTTGGCCTTTGAAATTGCACAATTCCTCACTATAACAATAAATGTTTTTCATGGCATCATGCCATGGATATAGACTAGAGGATATTTTCTTTGCAAGATAATATTGAATGCTTGCTGCAATTCTCGTGTATTTAAAGAAAAAACACTTTTTTTATTGCAGACTGTTTAGATTTCTGAAGTTCAGGTGTTGTTATTTTCTGTCTTTGTTTGAAGAGATCATGTTTTGAATAGCATGAGGTTCTTCTTTATCTTTCTTAGAACAGTTGCTCCTGAGCTGGAAATGAAATACAAAACTTGAAGTGAATATATAATTGTCAGTCATATTTGGATTTTCCTGCTGCTTTAACATTTCAGAGCACTCTTTTTGGTTTCTGTGGTAAAGTTCCAAATATCTCAAATATTATTTTCATGTTGTTTAAGGAATTATTCAGTTTCTTCTCATTAGCGAATAATTGTATTTAGTAAAAGTAACAGTCGTTTCATAATGTAGAATTAACTGCATTTTTTGCCTGAGAGAACTTCATGTCCTGACTTGTCTGTCACTCTCACCCTCTTTTTTTTTTTAATCTGTCAGTGTTTGTTTTCAGCAAACAACAGCGAAAAATCTGTTGTTTTTTCATTTGATTTGAAGGAAGACTTATTTTGCTTTGAATTCAACATCGTTATTGGCCATTGTTCTTATCATGGCCAAATCATCTACAGTTTTCTTTTATGGGCTTTTCTATTTCATTTTATGGGCTACCCTGCATTCAGCTGATGATATGGGCAGATTCTAGGCATTGCTCTGGACGAGAAAATTTTGGGATCCTTTTCCAAGATAATTATTAATCTCTCATTTACTCATTCGTATTTTATATTCATTTTTTTGTTTTTTGTTTTTAATGTTTTTTTTTTTGTACCAGAAAAAGAAAGTTTTTTTCATTTGTGAAGACTTACACTCCTTGACATTTTCTTTAGGTGCAGATTGAGTAATGACTTTTCTGGTCATCGATTCTTATGGGTGCATATAAAAATATTCGTCACCACTGGAATCAGTTCATTGTTGTAGCTTTGCTTTGAGAATGAAGTTGCCAACGTGTTCAGGTCTCTCTTTTTCTATGTTATTTAGAGGATTCACACTTCTCCCTTTTTGGCCAGGCTGTTAATTCTAGTCTTACATGTGTTCCTCTCGTCTTTTTAAAGAAAATTAGACTAATTATAAAGACAACTCAAATAATAATGTGTATGGAACTGTGTGTGAGGAAGAGGAGGATTTGTTCATAGTTTGTTCCTTCAATTCCAGTTTCACCCTTGTATTTCTTTTTCTGTTAAAGGGTACACTTCAAGTAATATTGTCAATTGAGATCTGTCGTATGTCTTCTTATGTGTTTTTGTGTGTGAGAGAGAGGGGGATGGGCAGGGGAACTTACAAATGTTTGGTTTTTTTCACTTCCAGTTTGGCCTTTGTCTTTAGTTTAAAAAAAAAAAAAAAAAATTTTCTCTATACAACTAGGGATATTGGCAATACATGTAACATCAAAGAGGACATGTTGAGCGTGGTCATTTTGTGTGTTTGTGTTTCCAATCTTATCGTTCTTGTCTCTTCCTATTAAAGAAAATCAGATTGATACAGCTCTGGTAATTTTGTGAATGAGGACATCTTAAGTTTGGCCATTTTATGTGTTTGTATGTGAGAGAGAGAGAGAGAGATTTATTGTAACTCTTGTCTCTCTCTTTTTCTTTTGTTTTTTTTTTAAATAATGTTCTTATGTGTCGATTCTTATCGAGGAAAATCTGATTTATGACCATCTCAATATTGTTTATGGGCACATGATTGGTTATCTATAAATATAGTGTGTGTATGTGTGACAAAAGTGGAAGAGTACATGTATATCTAGCAAGTTTAATTTGTTCATTTATATATATATATATATAGGGGAAAAGAATGTAAGGGTGTGGGAACTTGTTTAGTTTTTTGTATGGGACATGGGGGGAAAAAGAAGATTGGAGAAAAGGGTAGGTCGGAGGAAGAGCTTTCTGTATTGAGCATTTCATCAACTATCGAAGAGCAAATAGGCACAATGCATAATTCTGCAGCAGTGACAACAACTGCTATAAACTACATACATTGCTAGACAACCCCTACACAGGGACAAGCCTCACAAATCAGTGACACAAATTCAAACCTCACTTTACTCCTTTCTAATATCTCACAGAAACAAATTCTAACTCCCATCATACCATCTGTCTTTCTTTCTTTCTTTCTTTCTTTCTTTCTTTCTTTCTTTCTTTCTTTCTTTCTTTCTTTCTTTCTTTCTTTCTTTTTCTTTCTCTATTTCTTTCTTTCTCTCTTTCTTTTGCTGATTATTTTTCTCTTTCATTCTTTCTTTCTCTCTCTTTCTTTCTTTGCATTCTTTCTTTGTTCTTTCTTAACATCCAAAGTGCTGATATAGTTTTGGGAGGACGGTTCCAGTCATGACCAATGTGGAGATTCGTACATCTCACATCTTAAGCCTTTATTCTTGAATAAACCATACTTCTGACTTAGTTCTATACTACTGTCTCGCTACAAGGATTTAGTACTTATAATTTCCTCAGCTGACTTCATTGTGCACGACCACGAGCCAACTGAAAGGCATTCGTTATTGAAAAAAAGTCATCATTCTTGATATAAAAGAGCCCGTATTCTTAAATCCCTAACCTAGTTTCTGGCTTTACTGTCGCGTCAGGAATCAGTTCAGGCGCCGCGTCCGATTTTTAGTCCCAACAGGTGCATTTTCAGGTTTGCACTCTAAGAAAAGAAAAGAAAAAAAAATAAATAATCATGCGTAATGATCTTTGTCCTTATCTCCCCCCCCCCTTTCTCTTTCAGTTTTAAGCTGTTAAATTCATGGGTTATTTGGCTCACTCTTTTTTCTCCTTTTCGTGTATCACTTGATGTACTTTTGTTTTTTCATTCTTACTCACTTACTTATGCCCATAGCCACTGGGTGGGCATTTTCATTCATTTGCTCATTTATTCATTCTTCCTTTTCTAACTTTTGTCTACTTTCTCTTCATCTATCTTGTCCCCTCTCACTCAATTTCTCTCTCTCTCTCTCTCTCCTCTCTCTCTCTCTCTCTCTCTCTCTCTCTCTCTCTCTCTCTCTGGGTTCATTTCTCTAGACATCAGTCCCTCCGCCCATCTTTCTACCGCTCCGTCGATCTATCTGTTTGTCTGTCTGCCGCCCTGCTTGTCTTTCTTCTGTCCTTTGTAAAAAGTTACTGGGGTTTCCCGTGCTCGTGCTGCTACCTTGCCCACGTGTATAATATCTTACTCTACCTGTTGTGGTATTTAGCACATTCCACACTCTCGGACGGTGAAATAGCTACCGTAGATTGTTGGCGCCGAATATGGCCTATCAATCACTCGGCTACCGATCGCTCCTTGCGTCACTGCTGCATTCCGGCCTGGATAACCGACAGGTTGAAAGAAACTCGGCGTGCACCCAAGATAACACTGAAAGAAGTTGATAAGCTACCTTTCTCTACCGATGTCCAGCCCCTAACTAATCTATACCATATCACTTTCTCAGATATCCATGTCCGTATCTCAATGACCAAACGAAACAGCTGCCGTTTTTGGATTGTTTGCCCTCATATATTTTTGGTTTGTACTTCTCTGCACCTACTTGATACCATTATTATCAAAGATAAGAGTCCCGAAAAAAAATGTTGATACAGTATGTCTCTAAACGAAGGCCTTCCTCTTCTGATCTATATCCCTAGATGTTTATGTCCCTTTGCGTTAGTGACCACAATCTGTAGGTTTTGTTTTTCACATTTCTGTGTTAGCACGTTTCACCACTTTCTCCACTATGACTTTATTTTTATTTATTTTATTATCTTACTGTTACTATTATTATTGGTTTTTTTTAGGCAATTTTTTTTTTTCAAAGAGAATAAGCCGATGTAGATGTAGCTCGCATATAAAGCGTTAAACTGGTTATTGCCATAATTATGAATAAAGTATCGAAAATTGAATGACATAATTATAATTATTATATAGCTCGCCAATCGTAGGGTTTTGTACTTTTTATCGTTTTGAACGTATGCACAAGGCAAAAAGATCTGAAGAGTTTTAGTTTCGACCCCCCATTATTCAGAGAACATAATTTTAAAATTTAAGTTTTGAGCTTTTTTGCGTAACTTCTTCAGGCTGGGATAAACTCTCGCCGGGAATGTGCTGGAAGACAGCTCCTTGGTTTGACCATTGGTGTCTTCCAGCACATTCCCTGCGAGAGTTTATCCCGGTCTGAAGAAGTTACGCAAAAAAGTTCAAAATGGAGATAGGACAACAAAGAACTGAGCTCGCGATACCTTGAAAACTGTGAGGTGAAGTTTAAGAGGGAGCAATGCATTTATTTTGTAAGAGCTTACCATTAACCTCTGTGTTCTGGACTACATAGCTAAAAGCAGACCAGGTTGAATTTGTGAAATTCAAAAAAAAAAAAAAATTTTTTAAATGTTTTGGGTTTTTTTTTTTTAGACTCTATCGATCGATTGCTTGGTGTCGGAATACTGTTAGTGGTCAGCATCTCGAGCATTTACGGTTGTTCTCTACATCTCTTTTGTTTCATGTATGTTATTTCATTTTATATTGTACTACCTGAATATCAAATAAAAACAAAGAATTATGTAAAACAAAAAAATAAAATTGTGAAATCCTCTGAGTAACGTCTTGGGCCAGGAGCGGTACCTCCCAGGGAGGGTTCAGAGAATTATTATGAATTGTTACCATTCAGAACATAACCATACCCTACCCACATAGTGTCCAATGGTAGTGCAAATACTTGTGTAGTATGTAAAAAACTAAGTCCCCTTGTTTTTTTACTAGGTGTGTGGAAGCGCTCACTGAGAGCTGGTGTTTTAACTAATTGACTAACTCTGCGACGAGTTGAGAGTCAGATTTCCTAAGGGTTGTGCAGGTATACAAATATTTCTATTACATGTAGTATGTCCAAGAGTTTAGTACGAGAGGTTATAAACAGACATTGGAAAGAAGGAAAAATAACTTTTTGTTCTTTTCATTTGAGATCTGCTCAAGGGAAAATTGTAGCAAACAAGAGACGATCGTGATTAGAATTGAACAAACAAACGAAATAGCAATAATAATGGAAAGACAGACAAGCAAAACAAACAAAGAGGGAGAGAAAACAAACAGTAAAGTAATATTAAAATAATGATGAAAAATTTAAAAAATGCAAAGGCGGAAATTAAACAATAACAAACGTACATCACGAATAATTCACGATTTCCTTGGCGGCTCTAGCAAAATGTGTGTGTGTGTGCGTGTTTGTGTGTGTGTGTGTGTGCGTGTGCGTCACTTGTGAAGAACCCGCGTGACACACGCGTTACTCGCAGCTAAACGCTCTGTGGGCTATGCGATGATTCAGTTCTACTGTATGCTTCTGCCTAAATCGCCGAGTATCGATAAGAACCAATCTATTGATTGGAGATTTCTTCCCCAGTTATTTCTCTCTTCTAAATACATAAACTTTGTATGCATACCTTTTGGGGGGGGGGGGGGGGGGGGGGGGGGGGGGGGGGGGGGGGGGGGGGGGGG
>JBCAUA010222810.1:0-20759 GCA_038406235.1 Peronia verruculata | reverse complement strand
ATAGATAGATAGATAGATAGATAGATAGATAGATAGATAGATAGATAGATAGATAGATAGATAGATAGATAGATGAAGACAGAGTGTTTCGCCAAACGCAAAAAGAAGCCAGGTGTGTTTTTGCAATATCATTAACGCATTACTCAGTTCACCTGGCTTCGTATGGCAACACCAAGACATTTAACCAATGCTCGTCTACCATAAACCTTAGGAACTGATTACGTTCTTCTACACAATCGACTACTTAACAAACTTGCCAGAGGCACGGGTATTCACTTAGCCCATCTGCTTGACATCCGAGGCCAGAAAGTGGACATCGTGTACCTGAATGTGAGCCATGTTCATACAGCTCCAAGCCATCTTCACCGATTAGTGACTTCATTCATGTAGTGAATGGCCTATCCTATTCAATGCCATCCTATTACTGAGATATGTTGCTTTGGCATAGAAGATACTGTAACCAGCTTCCCCTACATTTCCTGGTCTCAGATAGTCTGAGGCAGTTCGCAAGCTCAGTTGTGTGTAGCTCTGTCTCCACTTTTTGGGCTATTTGGAGAGATATATGTCATATTAGAAAGGGGTGGGATGGTAAATCTTCCCTATAATGTAATTATTTCACCGATCACTTACCCAAGCAGATGGATTTTGGAAAACGATTTCCTATGTACCAAAACAATTTCTAAACATGAAACATTTCTCTCACAAAGCAAAAGTAGATAGAGAGCAACACAGAACTGAGCTCACGACTTTCTGGCTGAACCAATCCATTCACTGATATTACCTTCTCATCTCTTTCTTTGTCTGTCTCAGAGAATGTGGCTGGCAGATCCTGTTAATCATTTTTTTTTTTTTAATTATTATTATTCATGACCAGATTATCCCATTTCCCTTCCTTTTTAATGGTCTAGTATTCAGTAAACATAAATTCAAAATAAGTCAACTAGGCCAACATCACCTGTATACCCAAGAGTGCTTTATAAAATCCTGAAACTAATACGGCGAAGAAAAACTTCAATTAAGTTAGATTCGGGTATATCACAACTCGCATGGATATTACAGCTTTTCCTTCTATATCAAATATATAGGACAGGACAGGACAATACAGGATAGGATGGGATAGGATAGGATAGGATAGGATAGGATAGGATAGGATAGGATAGGATAGGATAGAATAGGATGGGATAGGATAGGATAGGATAGGATAGGATAGGATAGGATAGGATGGGATGGGATAGGATAGAATAGGATGGGATAGGATAGGATAAGATAGGATAGGATAGGATAGGATGGGATAGGATAGAATAGGATAGGATAGGATAGGATAGGGTAGAATAGGATGGGATAGGATAGAATAGGATAGGATAGGATAGAATAGGATAGGATAGGATAGGATAGAACAGGATAGGATAGGATAGGATAGAATAGGATAGGATAGAATAGGATAGGATAGGATAGGATAGGATAGGATAGGATAGGATAGGATAGGATAGGATAGGATAGGATAGTAAAATAGCATAGCAGGAGCGAGTAGGATAGGTTAGGACATAATTGAACAGGAGAAGATAAAAAAAAAAAAAGAATGTTTAAGACGTTCAGGGCAATTTTGTTCAATTATTTTTAATAGATCTTTACCTTTCTTTCTACAGGTTAAAAAGTAATAACAGGATATTGGAAATTGAAGAAGTTAGTGTCAGAGATACAGCTTTCTACACCTGTATTGCAACAAATGAAGCTGGTCAACTGGAAAGAAACTTCAATCTGGAAGTCCTCAGTAAGTCTGTGTGTTTGTGACATAGCTGTAATACAGGCTTCATTCACATTACTTTAGCATGGGTATTAACTGAGAAATGCCTTTTCCATAATAAAAACTGACATAAAAATATAGTCTTACTATTATTTAGCATTATTCTTGGATGTGTGTACCAAGTCCGTAGTATCTTCTGTAAGTTTTTTTTTTTCTGTCGTGGTCTCATTTTTTGTTTTGTTTTGCAGATAAATGGTATATCACCTTATTTTAAACAAAGAAGATTCTCCACTCATAACTTCATCTTGGTCCATTAATAAACTGTCTGTCAGCAGCACAGGCTCTATTCTAGAAAAAAAAACTGTTCTGGAAGAAAACATTCGTTTGTTTTAAACAAGCACCAGTTTTATCAATGGTACCATTTTATTTTTGTTAGTGATTTCTCCACAAATCATTGTGTTTACTTTTCTTTCATTTTGTTTCACTTTCAATTGATCAAAATGAGTTATTTGGTTATTTTCCCAGCAAGTGGAGTTATTTCTATCACATAAAATCTTAATTCATACACTTTGTATTGTGAAAGGAAGTCTTTGAGCTAGCTTTATGCAGCTTAAGATGTTATAAAATGGAGAGACTGGGGGAGACTATTCAGCATCAGATAATATCAGAAGAAAAATCTGCAAAAATGAACAGCTTAATACGTCTTCTGCCCAGGGCAAGTGAAATCGTTCTGGGCAATCGCAAGTTATGGCTGTTTTTAACTATTTTCCGGATCAGATATCAAATTTTTCATTTCAGGTAGGAAAAGTTGGATGTTCATTTTGTGGAAAACAAATAAAAAATGTTGGTATCTGAGTCGGAAAATACTTAACAATGGCTGCAACACAAAATTGCCCAGAATGACTTCTGACTCATTTGCCCTGGGCTCCAGACATGCATAAATCCATATATTCATCTCGCAACATCCTGATAACACTGTAAGCTGTTCATTACAACAGTATTTTCTCATTCAAAGATAAATGTTCTTTCAATTTCTGGAATATAAATTCATCGTTTTCAGATTTCTTTCATCACAGTTAACCCTCAGTTTCTTTGTTCAAATTCAGTGACTTATGACTCATTCAGACCAACCACAAAAATTTCTTTCAGTGTCAGAGTTAACCCACTATCCTTTGGCCTTTGATTTCAGTTCCCCCTGTCATAGACAAAACTGATCTGCCAGTCAATCTGGTAGTGTTACAGAATAAGACAATCCAGATCAACTGTCCAGCAGAAGGTATTCCAGAGCCAGATATAATGTGGATGAAAGATGAGGTATGCATTTCCTCTTCACTGCAACTACTTAATGGTATTGTAGTAACTCAAATTTTGTGGTGGAAGATTGTGCACACTGATCAGTTTGAGCTCAAAGGCTTCAACAGATAATCCAAAATAAATATACTCAAGACCAATTAAATCAAATGTTTTTTTTTTTTTTTTGCAAATGAAAAAACTAATTCGATCCATTATCTAACAAAGCTGGGCTCATTGTTCACTTTGACTAAATGGGCTTGTTTTCCCAGTTTAACCCTTTCATGTATGCATTAGTCGGGGTGATTAGCGGGCATCACTGTCTTTTATTAAACCAAGTGGGCTTATACAAAAAAGCAATTTTTTTTATATAACTGAAACTTATTGAGCTCATTGACCAATAAGTGATAGGCTCATTTTCCAATTTAGTCCAAATGGTTTCACTGACCTTTTCCAAAGTACGTGAGTTTACCATGATATTTTGAATCAGAAGGAACTGTTATTCATATAGTTTGCCAATTTTCTGTTGCTGGGAAAGTGATTGAAATGTGCTTGATGTCAGATTTTTTATGGCCCGAGTTAGAAATGTTAGGTGAAAATTATTAGTATTTTACTTTGGTTAAAAAAACTTTAGCTGTGACTCCACTCTGCTGAAGTATTCACATACAGAGTTAATGCCTGAAACCCCATGGTTAGCACAATCTGACCTTTGCAAGTAAGCCTGCTATGACATCTGACTGATTTCACCTGATTGCATGACATTTGATGTCTATCACCAGTATCCCTACCTAGATTTCCCATACCCCAGACGTCGACTGCTCAACGATGACCAGACTCTTGAGATCAGCACTGCCCAGTTAAGTGATGCTGGAAATTACACCTGTAGAGCTTCCAATCCTGCTGGACAGGATGAAGTGGACTTTGTACTCAGAGTATATGGTAAGTTCATTTAGGGCAAACCCTTGATTATCCTATTTGTCTGGTACAGGCACACTATCATATGATGTAGTGAAATAGCCTGGTGATGTCTAGGTTTGTTATGATAACCATTATATTTATATAACTTTCACCTCTGTTGTGGTTTGTCTTTCAACCTTCTGCAGATGGTTGTCTCACAATTTCCACATCTACTGGACATAACAAAATAAACTTTGTTCCTGGAGCGTTTATTGTTTTTTGTTAACTGGAGTTGATTTCAGGTAGTCCATATTGTATAATGAGGAAAAGAACAAAATCAGAAATGTAGCATTCAGAACAGAGGGTTGGAATGAATGTAAAGAGAGATTTTTATAGATAACCAGAGAATAGCAACTTCTCATGTCAACAAAAGTCAGTAGGACCTATAATAATTCCAAAGAATGAGGATTGAAAGAGAAAAGATGTCTGCGGAACAAATGAATCAACAGTGCAGAAAAGGCTCTGGAAGAGGTCAGGCTCTCACTTATGGAAACTTTGTCTATCATATGCCAGTTGCTGTGGTGGGGGACTTTATTATATAATGTAGTGAAATGCCCCAGCATTGTCTAGTTACCTAAGTTTTGTTTTTCCAAACATTATTTGCAGAACTTCCATTCCTATCAACCAGGAAGATATGGATTTTGTTTCTAGCCCAGTCACTCCTCTTTTTTGTTTTCTTTTCATAGCCATTTGGCACAATTATTCAAGATATGAGGCAAATGATCGAGGACACGTCAGATAGATGAAAAAATGGACAGAGGGATAAGGGATAGAAAGATGTATAAGATTTTAGGTTGTTTTTCTATCTCATGCTGACGACTTCATTCTAGATACCAGTGCTACAGCCTGCGTGCCCATGTTTCAGCTTTGAGTATTGAATGAATCAAAATGTATGTTAAGTCAAACTTCAGATACATGTCACTGTGAGTGCATAGTGCTCAGTAACAGGGCACCATGTAAAGATGATGAAAAGGAGTGAATGAGGATTAGCGGTAAAGGATGGTGGTAACTAAACCTGTACAACTTTAAATCTTACTGCTCAGAAGAAGTTGAAAGGAATTTAGTTCTCAAGATTTGTTATAATCAGGGTATGGAATGAGCACTGCCAAAACTATGTAATAAACCACTCCATATAGTCATAATTATTATTACAGAATACTTGAAGATTTAACTAGCCAGTAACATCGTGCCAACTACTACTCTTGCTAAGCTCACTTTCATACCTGATAACAAATTTATGCCTGCTGTTATCTTCTCTATCAAATCCTTTTTACTGCCTGTTTTGTGGTGTTGTTTGAGTTTATCCATATATATGTCCTTATCCAATGCCATATAATCAAGTTCTTCTTCTATAGCCCCATAAACGGTCCTGTCACACAGCTCTTCATTCATGATTTTGTCATTTGTATCCATGTAACTTTACTATTAGTTAAGCACTTTGACTCTTATCTCTCAGCATAGCAGTGTGTGATGGTATACATATTTCTCCCCTCAGCCCCACCTTTGATAGGCAAGCCCACACCAGACAGGCTCTTTGTCCACCAAGGCCAGTCGATCTCCATGAGATGTACAGTGACTGGTGTTCCTGCACCCTCAGTGCTGTGGTTCAAAGATGGAGCAGTTATCATTGAGGAGGATGATGGACTAAAACAAGTAAGCATAACTTTGTCAGTTCTTGCTCCTCCCACATACAATCAATGAGAAATACTCCATACACTTTACACTTTCCTGGTCAAGTCACTCTGGGGGATTTGTTTATAAAAAGGACCACAAACCTTCATGTCTTTTCGTGTAGAATAGGCCAGTATTCCAAAATTAACATCTTCTATCTCAATGTGATTTAATAAAATTGTAAACCCATCGCAGAACATGCACCCTGGGATTGAACTAAGACCTAATGCTGGAACCAGTCACCCTTGCTCATATACCTTATATGTAGATTATTGTTAACCTTAACTATCACCAGATTATCTGCGGCCTAGAAGATCAGTTTGAGCATGAATCCTATGGAGACTGTGGCTAACTTGAACTTTGAAGGTCAACACTCAATAGCCAATATGCCATATGTTATTTTTCTCCTGGTTTTCATTTTGTTTAAAGAAAAAATAGTGCAATTAAATTTTCATTCTGTATTGATGTTAACATTTACTAAGGATCTCATCCCTGCTTAGCACTTTTTTCCACGTGGAGTATGAAAAATATCTGGTGCATCTCAAATTATGAATGATCTATCCTAAGGGACAGCCAAGTCATTTGACAGAGCAACATACAGCTAACTCAACAGAGCCCCCAGGGAGACAGTATCATAACACATGCCTTTTGTCAGCAAAACAGTAAGGTTTATGGTTTGCTTATTTTTACATCTCCACCAGAATCCACACTTTGGTACTTTTGCACTATCTAATACATTATGAAGAATCACCTTCTGATAGTTCCTGAACAAGGACATATATTACAACTGAAAGCCAGAAATAAGCTGTAATTATTGTTTATGTTGGGATTTCCAATACATTTGCTCCTGCAGATCCTGGACCAAGGCACAACCTTACAAATTGTGAATGCTCAGCCAGAAGATGCCGCTCGGTACACTTGCCACGCTGAGAATCAGGCTGGCTTTGCTGAAAAATATTTTGATCTAGAAGTTTATGGTGAGACTCTTTCATTTCTCTGTCCCTTTCTTTTTTTTTTTGTGTATTCTTTCATAGATTTTGGTGAGATCAATTACCTTCCGACCATATTCATTTAAATAGGAATTACATAATCTGAGCACAATTCACAGCATAGTCACCATATATTCTGTCAAAATCTATCAATTGTTAGTCTGTAAGTTTTGTTTCTCAGCACATATTTGGCAGATGGAGTCGGATGGCTGGAAAGTTATTAGAAATATTGAAAACACTACTAGTGCTTTTCCGGTATTAGTATTAATGTTTATAATCTTTGGAGGTGAGTATAGTGGAACTTAAGCAATTAGTTAAAGTCAAGATACACAATAAACTACACTTAAGAGTATTTAAAATTTAATGTCTTTATACAGACCTTTCCATGTTTTGCATTGCAGAAACTGCATGAAATTAATATTTAACATTATTCAACATTTAAATCAATCTTAAGTAGTCATTTTTGACCTAATTTTCTCTTTCCATCAAAGGAAGTTTCATTTTCACAGTATTGTGGTTTATCTGTAAAATCAGAAATTGTAGAATCTTATCCTTAATGTATGAAAAAAAATTATGCCAATACTTGTTATATGGCAAAATCAAGAGCTTGCTAAAACCCCCATCTCAGGGTCAAAAATGGGAAAAATCTCTGGAGTTCACCGTTGCACATAGATATAATCATTTCTTTAAAAGGGTGATAATAGACTCATTCTCCTATGTGAAAACATATGCAAAGGTAGATTTTAGGCCTGGTTACTTTCATAGAGTGTAAGAAACTGGCCGAAGTTTAAATATGTAAAAAAAAAATATATATATATATATATATACATATACCTGGCTATTTGTCTTTTGTAGGGATTCTCTGATTTTGGGTCATATATGATGGGCTCACTCACACATTTCAAACGCTAACAAAAACTTTCATGAAGAAGTTTATAAATTGCATATTCAGGGGTGATTCCACATCATGGGAGACACTGATCTAGAATTCCATATTTTCTTTTTAATGCCAGTAATATATGGCTTTGTATTCATTGCACTAGCTTCAGTTAGCTTTCTAATGGTCAAATTCCCTATTTGCTCACAGAACCAGCCAGAATCAATGGATCAGGGCGCAGAGTGGAGATCCCAGTTATTCTGAACCAGGAGGTTGTTCTGGAGTGCCCAGTTGAAGGTGTGCCAACCCCCACCATCACTTGGCAGAGAAAGAACACACCTATTCCTTCCTATGGCATGCCAAATATCCGCATCCAGGTATGGATCAAAGTTACTGTTTGTTCATGCATATGGATCAAAACATGATAAGGTTTGTCATGGTTCTCTTATGTGTCCAATTTCACCATTCTTACTGCTCCTTTATGTTGGGGACAAGCACTTCACAATCCAAAGTAATGATTACACTACAATTACTTGTCTATTGTAAGAGCTATGTTAGTTACCGAGAGATCTCATAAAGCATTTTGCGAGCTCAGTTCTTTGTTGTCCTATCTCCATTTTCACATTTTGAGAGAATTGATAATCTAAGTTCAGCAACTGTTTTTGTACATAGGAGATAGGACAAAATGATTTTCAAAATATACATGTTTGGGCAAGTAATCGGTGAAATGACTACAATATATGCTAGATTTACAATAACTTTTTCACATGACATACATATCTCCAAATAACCCAAAATGAAGATAGGACAACAAAGAACTGAGCTCGTAATTTGAAAGTCTTACAAAGTGGTATCCCGTTCTGGCTGGATGGCTCTCAGTATGTGACAGAAGTCCTTGACTTTTATATAAGAGAGACAAGAACCTGGATCTTGCAGTATCTTAGAATTTAACTGAAAAGGCTAAAGTCATCTGTCTGAGTTGTGTTTTGTTGATGAGAACAGCTTTCTGTAAGTCAGTCATGATAGTCAAGAAAGTGTCATGTGTCATATGTTGGATTGTTGTGATTCATTCTCATAACCATACAATATTTCTCTCCAGGATAATGGCAGGCAGCTGGTAGTTATATCTGCCCAGTTACTGGACTTTGGTGACTACTCTTGTCTGGCCAGCAATGAGGCTGGAGATGACCGACTTCAATTCAGTGTGGTCATTATGGGTAAGCTTACCATGAGCAGTTTTTCTTTTTTTTTTTTTTTTGTCTCTTAAATTTTAGAGCAAGTTTAATGTGTGAAAACAGTAAAAATGGATTTCTCATGAAAAAAAAGAAAAAATAGATAAAGGAAAAAAAAAGAAATTTTTACAAACACATCAAGCTAAATTTTGCTTCCAGTGTTATTATGTCAAGGCTTCATTTGAACAGGGACCAGAAAAAAAAAGTCTGAATTGAAACTTATGTTTTCAATATCTGTTAGCCAGCTCTTATTCGGACTTGTGGATTGAATTTTTGATTGACCATAGTGGTGACAGTAAAACACACAAACATGTAGCACAATAACAGTTATTATACACCTGAGAGAAAACTGGTGGCATAGAATAAGCAAAACAAACTGGAGACTCCTTTCAATGTCCTTAGGATTAAAAACACTGGCACAATGACCCCAAGATCTTGAAGCTGTATTATGCACTGGATATACTCAAAGCTATGATGATATCATAGACAGTGTATGTCAAAGGACATTCAGTGTGGTGCAGATGACTGAAGCAACAATGATAAACATGAGACATGATACTGTTTCTTAGAACATGATAAATATTATGCTATAGTAGAATCCACAGCCTTTGTGGGAAATGTTTTAGATAAAGGTCAAACCGGTAGTGCCCTGTGACTTAAAGTGTATGGCAAGCGTACACAGCTGGATGTTGGTATTTTGGATATCTAAGCTGACAATTACTAAGAAAAAAGCATTTGGTGTTTTGAAAGTGTCTTTCTATCAAACAAACAACTCAGATCAAACACAACTGCAAGTTTACTATTCAATTGTTACTGCAATTTTTAGAATAACGTCAAACATAATAGACTATTTTGGGCTTTATTTAAGTAAAAACACAGATCTTTTTTGCAACAAGGTTGTGTGCGAAATATCATAGGATACATTCACCAGTTTTTTAGTTCATAAGCCCTTTTTTTTTTTTTTTTGCAAATTTATAGTAAAGATTATCTTTATAAACTGCTTTATCAATGTAAACATACCATAAATGTCAAATACACCACCTGTGGATATGCTTTATGTGTGGCTTGCAATAGATGGATAAAAATCAAATACCACTAGGGCATACTGGATAATATGCTTGTGCCTGACCAATGACTCCACGGTTTTCTACTTTATGGAGATTCACTTCCTGTTTGGGAAAACATGATGAGTTGCTATGTCCCACTTTGTCCCATCACTGCAGAAAAATGTTGTGGTTTGTTTTAACATCATTTCTACACTTCAAGGAGGTCTAGACCTAGTAATAGTGGCTGAGTAAGAGCAGGTACTATGATAGATCAAATTTGTAATTGATTTGAGTCATTTTGAGAAACTGGAGGTAAAAACCGTAAAGTAACTTAAATGTAATGTAAATTAAGGAGTAAAGTAACTTTAATGCTCTTCTGACACCGGGCTTATTGAGAAAGGTCCATTAGTTCACTTTGTATTATAGAGTTTTATTGATTTTTTTTTTTTTTTGTGTTATCAGTGCCACCAGAGATCCAAGATGGTCCCACAGAGACAGCAGAGATAGTCAACTCTCGTGCACTCTTACAATGTGAGACCAGCGGTCAGCCAAGGCCAGAGGTCACCTGGATGAAGAATGGACAGCCGTTCCCAACAACAGGTCTTCGCCACAGGACACTGCCCTCAGGGTCACTGGAGTTCATGCTTGTCAGACTTGAGGATGATGGTGTCTACCAGTGTACAGCCAGCAATGCTGCTGGAAATGTTTCTAGAACTGTCACATTGCAGGTTCAGAGTGAGTATGCTTGCTGAGCCAGGACATGGATAAGATCCATTAACCCTTTGACTCTGTCACAAAAATGATCAGAAATCTTACAAAATAGAAATATTGTGTTCTCTCATGGAGCTAAATAGAAATTTATTCAGATGAAGAGTATCAACTTTTTTTTTCTTGAAAATTGATTGTGAAGTTGCAATACAGGATATGATTTGAAATAAATTTCAGTCTTATTAGTTCTAATCATCTTTGGCCCCATAAATAATGACAATGATTATGCTTTATGTGTAACTTGCAATGGATGGATAAAAATCAAATACCATTAGGACATATTGGACAAAATTGTATATGACCATTAGATAACTCGTTCTTAAAATAATGGACATTTCAGTTGATGCATGTATATTTGATTAATTCCTTTTTTTATTGATTTTCCCCCAAATTTTGAGCATTTTTACTGTTTTTCCAGAGTTTTGGCTAAAATCTCTTTTTATTATGGCTTCGCAATTTTCCCAACTTCCCACAGTCTTGTACATTTCTTTAAATATCCCGTTTTTTGTTAAATCTTTAATTTTTTTCTGTCCATTTTCTCCCACAGTTCCAGCCAAGATCTTGAACAAAGGACAGAATACAGTGAAAGCTGCAGAAGGTCAGTCAGTCATGCTGAGCTGTGAGGTAGAGGGCTCGCCAACCCCAACTCTGTACTGGCTGAAATACAGGCAATATGTGGAAACCAATAACCGTAAGTAATTTGATACATACTTGTCATCCCAAAATATACTTAAAGTACATACAGAATGCAGAAATAAATCAACAAAAATAATCTGAAATATGGAAAAAGTGGTCGGATTAGAATACTATAACTGGTTTCAGATGAGAGTTTGTTTGAGAGACAGGTAATGTAAACGGTCTGAAAGTATTCCGATTGTTTTGTCTGTGAAGTATTGAATAGATAATAGCAATAAACAGAGCTAAAGAGCCAAACTTTCATGTTTGTGTCAAAACGTCAATCAGACTAGACTATTTCCATCTTTTATATAAATATGTTTGTCTTTCCTCAGGCATCCAGGTAATGGAGAATGGCTCTCTGTCCATTGCCAGGCTTGACCGCACTGACTCAGCTGTGTATACTTGTTTGGCACAGAACAATGCAGGAACTGACAGCAAAGACATTAGGCTGAGAGTTCAAGGTGTCTAGTCCAATTCTACCTTCTTCTCACTGACAGTCAACTAGTTATGAAGCCAATTCTAATGTGAAAATATGGACTTGAGTTAAAGAACACTATCTAATGGCTTCTGAGGCTGTTATCCTTACCAGTGTCTGTAGATATTATCACTGGGGTAGGATTTGCTGTTGATAAATATTCTTGTTCCAGAAATAACATAGAAAGTTTATGGACAACATATGTCAAGCACTGTTTCATAAATATAAAGACATTTGGAGAAGAATTCAAACTCAAAATATAATAAATAAGTGAAACCTTATCAGTTTTTGACACTTTTGAGAGATATGCCAGTAATGGACAAGAAGGAAAGATGTCAAGTATTTGTGGAAATGGTGTATATTCTGATCACCAGCTTAAGTTGCTTTTGTGTTTTAATTTTGTATTGATTCGTCATCACCTGTGTTAATGACTCTCAGGTAGTTAAGTATACCACTGTGAATCTAAGCTGATCATATCAAAATTTATATGTGGCATGATACCTGCAGGTAACTATGAAACTGTGTTCAAATAAAATACAAAGGCCACCCAACAGAGAGTACTTAGACTAGATTCCCAAATCTAAGTAAATTACTCGAGACTGCTAAAAGAGACTGAAAATGCCAGCCAACTACCCAATCAACCAATCAAATGATCAATAAAAATGTAGCTATAGTTGTACTGACACACCGACATATGAGCAAACCCCATCGATCTTGTTATTCCAGAGCCACCTGATATCTACGTGGGTCAGCAGGAATTCACTGTCCTGCAGAATCGAACCATCGTCCTCCCATGCCAGGCTAGTGGGCGACCTCGGCCGAAGATCCGTTGGGAGAAAGATGGCCAGGAAATTACATCTACAACCAACTACAGGCTGAATTATGGCAGGGTTCATTACATCACTCTGCAGACAGGGGGCTTGGCTATCCCTCATACAAGGTCAGTTAGTCAAGTGATTTGTATATCATAGCACCAGTACAATCTCATTATTTCAGGATTCATATAACATTTCAAAGGCAATCTCTTTTCTGAAAATTGGAATAGCACATTTATTAAACTTCTAATTTCTCTATGAAATATTCTGCAAAGGAATCTACTTTAGATTAAATATATATAGAGTATATATTAGAGTAAAATATGGTGGGTAATTTAATTTGTTATTAATATCAAATCAGTTTAAGAATTTTGTTTATAGTTGTATCCAAAAGGTTGCTTCTTTTCATTCTTGTAAGAAATCAAACATGATTGACTTCTTTGTCTGGACTAGAACAAAAAATGTTATTTTTAATCACTGTGGGTCTAGTGATTTAAATTACCTGGGTTCTTTCCAAAAATTAATTCAGAATTACTCAGTTGCCACGAACATGAAACATATTCACATGGAATTTGTCCTCAGTAAAATCTGTACAATAGGCTACTGATAAACAGTTTTTTGCCATGATGTCTATTCTTACAACACACAGTGAAAACATCTAAATTAAACACTTTGTTCATTGTTGTGAAATGAGAGACTTGGTTCATATGGTTTCATCCTTTGATTTTGAACTTAACATTGTCAAACAGGGCTGAAGATGCTGGAGTGTTTACTTGTGTAGCACAGAACAGTGCAGGAGAAACTCGTCAGCAGTTGACATTGACAGTACAAGGTATGGACTCTTTGTCTGAGATGGGTCTCAGATTTGTTGCACCTACTTATTGCAAGCTGTTTAATTTTATACCAGCTTACATAGTGAAAGCTGTTGGTCTGAACAAAAGAATGGAGCAATCCTGTTTAGTCTTCGCAGTGTTAATAAATATTTGAATATAGTCTGCATGTAAAGATTTTCGTAGGAAATGTTGATAAATTTTGATTAATAGTATATTAATACATGAGTAAAGATTTGTTCCAGTTATGTTTCAAATGCTAAAGATTCTCAATTTCATTTAACAGTATAATTTCTGAATATGGAATTTCTAGCTTTATATTTGTGCATAATTTGCCATCCTTTATTAATAATTCCTTCTCAAGTTAACATAATAGTCATGACCGAATGAAACCAAAGGTCAGCAATGAAGATCATCTCTTTGTATTCAGAAAAAAAAAAAAATTATTGCTCTGACACTTCTTTTTCTACTCCTTTTTGCAGTTCCACCAATCATAGAATCAGCTGACAATCAGTTTGTCGTGTCATTGGGAGATCAAATATCACTTCCATGCAAGACTTCTGGCTTCCCCAGACCACAGATCTCATGGACCAAAGACAGATATCGCATCGACACTCGCAATCCGAGGTTCTCTATTGGGAATGATGGCGCTCTGAACATTCAACAGATTGAGGTAAATTTGATAGAGAGATGGGTGGATGAACAAGTGAGTTGGATGGATAAATGGATGGATAAATGGATGGATGGATTTATGGATGGACAGATATACAAATGGACTGATGGATGGATGCATTTATTGATGGATGAATTGATTGATGGAGGGATGGACAAATGAATGGATGAATGGGTGGAAGGAATGATGATTGGATGGATGGATGGATGGATCAATGGATACGTGAATGGAGGGGTGAATTAATGGATGGATGGGTGGATGGACAGATGAACAGTTGGATGAATAAATGCATGGATTGATGACAGACAATAGTGACATGGCAAGCAAAGCAATGAAAGATTTCTTATGTGTAGCTGAAATCAGAGCAAGCACATCTTGTTTTTTTCAGTATGGCTAAATACATCAGTAATATCGTAGCAGACTGAGAAAAACATGACTGTAGATACTTATATTTAAGTCCATATACCCTGTTATAGCTATGATATATCATCCATAGGGTGATGATACTGGCAACTATGTCTGTACAGCGGAGAACTCAGTGGGCAAAGACTCCCAGAGCAGATTGCTCAGAGTGCAGGGTAAGCATTATCCTGATTTGTCCTTTAATGTATAATATTTAACTGTGAACTAGAAATCCAGTCTAATCAATTTCTTATTGATAGATGGCCAAAATTGAGGACCATCTTTTTGTTGGAGAAATTTGTTCATTTTGTATATAAAGTCTTAAATGTAGTTGATATTGTACCTCATTTGTTATTAAATAGAACCCTGAGGATGTAAGAATTCAAGGTGTAGTAAGGTACTAGCTAATGGAGCAGTAGGCAACCAGATAAACAAGAGAGAAATTGCCTTTGATAACCAATGAAATATGCTCAATAATTAGTATTTCTGTGATTTATGGTTTAGCATTTTGTAATTTGATTGTATGTTAATGTCAGATTCAGAGCCAGCATTCAAGGGTGCCAAGAGATAAGAAGAAATAATTTTTTACTCTCAAGGAAATAGATTTCTCTAAGCTTTTAATCAGTGTTAATGTGCACAATGAAATAAAGTTACCGACAATTTTTTATTTTATTTTATTTTTTTTTTTTGTTAGTCCAAGATCAGTTAGCACCCTGGCTATAATCATATAATTTTATGTGTATATGGATTATTTCATTTATGTCTTGAATGTTTTTAAATCTCCTGTGGTCCAGTGCCCCCCACCATTATTGCCCCACCACAAGACAAGGAATTGACCATCAACAGCAACTTCCAAATGAGTTGTGCGGCCAGGGGCATCCCCACCCCCTCTGTTACCTGGAGATTGAATGGCAGCCCTCTAGCAGGTGAGAGAGACAAAAATACATTATATAACATTTTGTACCAGCTGAAAATACCCTCCCCAAATCATTTCCAAAGAATTCTATATCTCTTGTTTACCTGTTTGAGACGGAACACTATGACATCAAGCAGTCGTCAAACCAAACCAACTGGAGAAATCATGTGTTTTTCGACAGAGAATAAATTTTTAATGGAATTTTTTTTTTCTTCACACAACCCTCTTGTATTATTTTAAAATTGCTTTTCAGTGTTAAATTTGCTGAAAGAGACTAAGTATTGAAATTTAGTGACATGGTGTAATAAGGATTAGCAAAAGTGATCAGCCATCTTCTCACTAAATTCAATTGTGGCAAAAGGTCACCTGTGTAGTCTTTAATTGCCAATATCTTGACATCTACTTAAGGTGGAGAAAGATTTGCACATACAGAAAGGGAAATTAATAATCTTTACAGTGATAGCAATAGCTCTATATACTCAAAATTTGATGAGAGCTTGATTTCATCATGTTGCATCTAATTTGCATTTTTCAGTGATCTTCCTTTTCTATATTTGACAACAATCTTTACATCCTATTTTAAGAAAGCCTATCTCATGTTTGTTTGACTGGTGTCTCTGTTGAACATTGCAAGAACACATTTTATGGCTTGTTTGGCTATTTAACAGTCACATTTCTGGGCCTCACCCTGTTTTATCCTAGGCTGATTTTTTTGCTATGCTAAGACACTTTTTACAACAGTATATACATCTTCTCAGTAAAATACATTTCTATGCTTCACTTGACACTTTCTTTTCTTTGTTGATTTTAGATCTGCTCTTTTTGAATAAGTACTAGTGTATCATGTTTTTTTTTATTTTGCAGCTCCTCCTAGTTTGAATGGAGTGAGCACTTTGACAGTGAGAAATGCAATGAAGGAGGATGCTGGAGAATATACATGTGTGGCCACCAACCCAGCCAATGACCAAAAGGTCACAGCTAGTGCACGAGTCATTATCAAAGGTCAGCATTGTTAATTACAGAGTTGAATTATTCAACTCGTTAAAAACTGATCACTTCAAATGGCAGATTTAGTGAATGTCTCATGATTTATAGGCAGTGGTTCATGTACTTCACGAATGGTTTTTTTTTTTTTTACTGTGTTGTACACTAGCAGTTACACTCAATCATGTAAGATGTGGAAGAAATATAATCTGAGTAAAATAAAATTGAAGGAATGTGATAAAGAATGTTTATTTCATTGTTTTGGCTAGGATAAAACAAAATCAATGTAAATGTCATAATAGACTATCCAGTGTTGTAACTGGTATTACACTAGGAAAGCTGAGACAGTTCATTAACAAAATTTGCTTCTGACATTCATAGTACAGATGTTTTTGTTTTGTTTTTTGAAGATTTTATATTTACTTCTCTAGAGCTTAAACATATAAGTGTCATTGATACGGCTAAAGTCAAGGCAAGTATTGGTCAACTTCTATCATGACTTCTTATAATTACAAAACTTGTTCAAACTGAAGTGATGTAATTGCACAATATATTGCACTACAGTTGGTAAAGATCAGTATCTTCACAGGTTTAGGGATATATTTGCACTCTCGAGTTTTATCTTATCATATTTATTCATTCCTATCCCTTAGTCTGACAGCTGGATTGTCACAGATGACCCTTCCTTCCCTGACTCTTCTCTCCAGGTATTGTTAATTTTTCAGGTTTGTCCATTTGTGGATATGGTCCTCCATCTACTTCCCTGTCTACTTCTCCTTCTTTGTCCTTCCACTGTACCTTGCATGGCTGTATTGGCAAGCCATGGAGATCTCTAGATGGACTCAAATTACTTCAGTTACTGTGAAATAACAAGTTTTCTTTTTATTCTCATATCAGTCCCACCCCGAGTGATTGTACCACCTGGTGATTGGGCGGTGAGAATAGCAGAGAAAGTAGTCCTGGACTGCTCTGTAGGTGGCGACCCTGCCCCTGAAATCTTGTGGACGAAAAACAGCCGACCTGTGGAGCTCAGTGACAGGGTGCAGAAACTCAACAATGGATCACTTGTCATTTATGATTTGACAGTAAGTTCATGAGATTTTATCATTGTTGGATGGTAATGTTGTTGAAAAGATAATCACCTGCTTATACAAGCTTGAAAAGATAATCACATTCTTGTAACAACAGGTAATTTTCTTTTTGTTATGCTTTGTATTCTATATAGCAAGTCTCATGATTAGTATTGCAGATAGAATATATAATGAACAGCAATGGTCACTCTGGTTCTGGTACTGCAAAAAACCTGACAAAGTGCTGCTGTCACAGAAACAGCTTGGTATTTTTACTGTATTAGGAAAAATGGCAATTCATCATATGGGCAACAATGTTTTCTCATTGATGGCCGCAGTTTTTATTTTACCATGCTATTCTCTGGTGGCTGCACTCTTCAGGCAAAGTTTGAAAAATCATTGTGATTAAACTGCCAAAGATAAGCCATGATTTTATCAAATAGATTGGTCAAGATATGTGCAATGATTATTTTAAAAAATAAGCAGAATGAAATATCGAAATGCATTCTGAAGTACAAAACGGTCTGCACTTTGAAAACTTATTATAGATATGACTTTTAACTATGCGCTAACCAAGACAATAGGAAGAGGAGAATGGATGCTGTAGATGACAATGTAGAATAGATAAAGAAATTTTGAAATTCATTATATTGAAAGGCTTCAGAAACTCATGAAATCAAGTCCACTTAAAGCCAGTTCATCCCTTCACTACACTAAGAATATTTATCTATCATTCTTGTGTAGTATGTAGTCGTGGTATAATATATATCTTTGAAACATAGAACAGCAATTCATTTTTTGGCAACAGTGGTACGTGCAGATAGTTTTCAAGTGAAAAGGAAATATTAGAGTACGCTTTTTCTGCCAAAAATGATGCTGCGTTGGAACAGGGAATTTCATTTCTCCTGCAGGACCTCATACGTCATTTTCCAGAAGAAAATAGAATTTCCATGAACTGTTTTTGTTTTTCTTATAATAATTACGCATAGAATGCGCATCAGCAGCAAATTGTGGTCTGAGTTATCAGGCAATTTCCTTACAGCAAGCATTCATACTGGGTGTTGTCTTCTTTATTCAGGCCTCCGATGCTGGCAAATACAAGTGCATTGCTATCAATGATGCTGGTACCTCAGAGGCTCAGTCCCTTGTCACTGTCAAATGTAAGTACGAATCTTCAGTATCTGTCCTGAGATAAGATATCCCTTTTACAACCTCTCATTTACTGAAATAATAACTCATTAATACTATGCATGCTGTCTGATAGTGCTAACAAAAAAGCTACACTCTCAAATGGTATGTACTTTAAATCTTTGTCAATATTTTCATCCAATTAGAGCATATTCCAGATAATGAAATAGTGGCAATTGCAAATACAGACATGTCTACTGTGTGTGTTGTGTACTGAAAATATTATGTAAAAGCAGATTTTGAAAAAAAAAAATGGTGATCAAGTAACCAACTGCCTGAATTGATTTCCTTTTTTTTTTTTTTTGCAGCTGAGCCCAAGTTCACCATTGAACCGAGCAATGCCTTGGTAGAGATTGGAGAGACAGTAATATTCGACTGTGTGGCAGAGGGTGTGCCAACTCCGGACATGTTTTGGAGGAAGGAGACAGAAGATATTGTGTCTGGAGGAAGGGTCACTGTTTTAGCCAACAACTCACTCAGGTAGGTCACCTGGCAAAGAGAAGTATGAAGAAAAGAACATCAGAATATGGTTTTATGAAAATTATTATATCTTTGTTGAATCTGTCACTGAATAGAATGTGAACTCTGAGCTTATATTTTTATCTGCACAGTTAGTGCTTGAGCTTTCCAAATATCTTTCCTACAGGGAAGTGGATAGGTGGACCCCGAGTATATATATATATATCATGTGTAATTATTCATCAATGATCAGTGCACACCATCTAAAATTAGCTCGTCGGACCTACATGTTAGTCACCCCGCCCGTTACCCCGCTCGTCGGACCTACATGTTAGCGTTAGGGTGGACTTGCGTTGGTCGAGGGTCCCAGCAGGTTGAGCCAGAGGGATTGCTCTAGGTCTCTACGACAACCGAGAAGGTAAAGATATCTTCCCTACGAATGAACAGTGCGTCGCCCGGGATCCACCTATCATCTACGGTCATTAAAAGGCCGACGGCCGAAGCAAAAAGACAATTTTCCGTTAAACTGGCATATTAGAGATTTAAGAAAAAGACAAACTGCTAAGACATAAGACTTAAGGCCTGTGTATTGTTAGCATATCGCACGTAAACATTTTAGCATTTCCCCTTGAAAAGTAGTGATGAACGTCGATAAAGAATAATGATTTATCGGGTTAATTTCCTTTGGCATTAAGCACTTTGTTATCATACATCACATGCCTTCACATAGAGAAGAGTTCAAGTTGATATAACAAGGAAAAATGGAGACATTCTTTTTTCTTACTTTTCATTATAGCGGTAAAAGGATTCTAATAATCTGTTGTTCTTTACACATTATCCCTGGAACATGTTGGCCTCAGTGTTAGATACATTTCTGCCCAACTCAAAATTGGATCTGGAATCTCACAGTTCAAGACAAAAGTACATGACACGGAACTTTCTCTCTCTCTCTCTCTCTCTCTCTCTCTCTCTCTCTCAGCACAGTCTTGCCTTTTTTTTTTTATACTCAAGTCACATCGGAGATTGATCGAGCACCTGGTCGCGTGTCGGAGCCACTACTGAGGGCAGCACACCTTTCAGGAGTGAGTTCATTTTGTACTCGCATTGATGAAACGCTTTTCTCCTGAGAAAAAAAATTTGTTGTGTGGAAAATCGTTTTTTTTTTTTTTTTAATCTCTATCCATTTACACACAGCATATAGTTTTAGTTTCTAGCGGATGAAGTAGTGTAGTAAGCATATGGGATTATTGTTGTCGTGCACGATTACGGCTATACTGTGTCAGACACGGTGAGGTACGTTTATAATTCAAGGAGAAGAGAGGAAAGAAAGCATGACAGAAGTAGAGATAGAAGAGATGCCTTCCCTGGAAAGTCGAGGATGGCACTCCATGGGAGACACCCTACCGAAAGCGTGCTTACACTGCCTGCAGGTGGGAGCAGAGAACCTACTTACATACCCCTGGCCTCCGCGGGGGATTCATGTTAAGGGAAGTTATATTAAATACATGAAGGAATAATAATATAATCAAACTAGGAAGTGGATAGGTGGACCCCGGGTATATATATATATGTATCGTCTGTAATTATTCATCATCAATGATCAGTACGCACCATCTATAATTAGCTCGTCGGACCTATATGTTAGCGTTAGGGTGGACTTGCGCTGGTCGAGGGTCCCAGCAGGTTGAGCCAGAG